>JACXGI010010782.1:0-26719 GCA_016801175.1 Esox masquinongy
CTGCTGAGTGGTCCAAAGTTATGTTCTCTGATGAAAGTAAATTTTGCATTTCCTTTGGAAATCAAGGTCCCAGAGACTGGAGGAAGAGAGGAGAGGCACAGAATCCACGTTGCTTGAAGTCCAGTGTAAAGTTTCCACAGTCAGTGATGGTTTGGGGTGCCATGTCATCTGCTGGTGTTGGTCCACTGTGTTTTCTGAGATCCAAGGTCAACGCAGCCGTCTACCAGGAAGTTTTAGAGCACTTCATGCTTCCAGCTGCTGACCAACTTTATGGAGATGCAGATTTCATTTTCCAACAGGACTTGGCACCTGCACACATTGCCAAAGCTACCAGTACCTGGTTTAAGGACCATGGTATCCCTGTTCATAATTGGCCAGCAAACTCGCCTGACCTTAACCCTATAGAAAATCTATGGGGTATTGTGAAGAGGAAGATGCAATACGCCAGACCCAACAATGCAGAAGAGCTGAAGGCCACTGTCAGAGCAACCTGGGCTCTCATATCACCTGAGCAGTGCCACAGAGTGATCGACTCCATGCCACGCCGCATTGCTGCAGTAATTCAGGCAAAAGGAGCCCCAACTAAGTATTGAGTGCTGTACATGCTCATACTTTTCATGTTCATACTTTTCAGTTGGCCAACATTTCTAAAAATCCTTTTTTTGTATTGGTCTTGAGTAATATTCTAATTTTCGGAGATACTGAATTTGGGATTTTCATTAGTTGTCAGTTTTAATCATCACAATTAAATGAAATAAACATTTGAAATACATCAGTCTGTGTGTAATGAATGAATATAATATCCAAGTTTCACTTTTTGAATGTAATTACTGAAATAAATCAACTTTTTGATGATATTCTAAATATATGACCAGCACCTGTATATACAGAATCTCACAGAAGTGAGTACACCCTTCACATTTTTGCAAATATTTGATTATATCTTTTCATGTGACAACACTGAGGAAAAGACACTTTGCTATAATGTAAAGTAGTGAGTGTACAGCTTGTATAACAGTGTAAATTTGCTGTCCCCTCAAAATAACTCAACACACAGCCATTAACTCTCTGAGGATCAGAAAAAAAGAATTGTTGCTCTACATAAAGATGGCCTAGGCTATAAGAAGATTGCCAAGACCCTGAAACTGAGCTGCAGCATGGTGGCCAAGACCATACAGCAGTTTAACAGGACAGGTTCCACTCAGAACAGGCCTCGCCATGGTCGACCAAAGAAGTTGAGTGCACGTGCTCAGCGTCATATCCAGAGGTTGTCTTTGGGAAATAGATGTATGAGTGCTGCCAGCATTGCTGCAGAGGTTGAAGGGGTGGGGGGTCAGACTGTCAGTGCTCAGACCATACGCCGCACACTGCATCAAATTTGTCTGCATGGCAAATTTACATTGTTATACAAGCTGTACACTCACTATTTTACATTGTAGCAAAGTGTCATTTCTTCAGTGTTGTCACATGAACAGATATAATCAAATATCTACAAAAATGTGAGGGGTGTACTCACTTTTGTGAGATACTGTATTCAACGACAAGAAAACAGAGAACACATAGCTACAATAAGCTTTGTAACCTGTAAGTTGATAATAACGTAATGCGAAGCACTTACTGCCTCAGACGCGGCCATTCCAATCAATGATGGACAAAACACTTATCTCCCCATTCACTGTTCAAAAACTGTGTAACTCCATTTGAGCTTGGTTTTGGTAAAATATAAATAATATAATGGCATGTACAGTGGATATAAAAAGTCTACACACCCCTGTGAAAATGCCAGGTTTTTGTGATGTAAAAGAATGAGACAATGATAAATCATGTCAGAACTTTTTCCACTTTTAATATGACCTATAATGTGAACAATTCAATTGAAAAACAAACTGAAATCTTCAAGGGGGAAAAAGTTGAGCTGTTCTAGTAGGATTTTCTTAGTTACATCTCAGAGCAAAAGCCATGGTCCGCAGAGAGCATCCAAAGCATCAGAGGGATCTCATTGTTGAAAGATATCAGTCAGGTGAAGGGTACAAAAGAATTTCCAAAGCATTAGATATACCATGGAACACAGTGAAGACAGTCATCATCAAGTGGAGAAAATATGGCACAACAGAGAAATTACCAAGAACTGGACTTCCCTCCAAAATTGATGAAAATATGAGAAGAAACTGGTCAGGGAGGCTGCCAAGAGGCCTACAGCAACATTAAAGGAACTGCAGGAATTTCTGGCAAGTACTGGCTTGCCGTACATCAAGTCCCCCAAAAGCCTGTGGGAAAATGTGTTATGGTCTGATGAAACCAAGGTTGAACGTTTTGGCCATAATTCCAAAAGGTATGTTTGGTGCAAAAACAACACTGCACATCACCCAAAGAACACCATACCCACAGTGAAGCATGGTGGTGGAATCATCATGCTTTGGGGCTGTTTTTCTTCAGCTGGAACCGGGGCCTTAGTCAGCGTGGAGGGAATTATGAACAGTTCCAAATACCAGGAAATTTTGGAACAAAACCTTCAGGCGTCCGTTAGAAAGCTGAAGATGAAGAGGAAGTTCACCTTTCAGCACGACAACGACCCAAAGCACACATCCAAATCCACAAAAGCATGGCTTCACCAGAAGAAGATTAACGTTTTGGAATGGCCCAGCCAGAGCCCAGACCTGAATTCAATTGAACATCTGTGGGGTGATCTGAACAGGGCTGCGCACAGATGTCCTCACAATCTGACAGATTTGGAGCGCTTTTGCAAAGAAGAGTGGGCAAATATTGCCACATCAAGATGTGCCATGCTAATAGACTCCTACCTAAAAAGACAGTGCTGTAATTAAATAAAAAGGTGCTTTTTATTAGTTTAAGGGTGTGCACACTTATGCAACCAGATTATTGCAAGTTTTTTATTTTTCCCCCTCAAAGATTTTAGTTTATTTTTCCAATTGAATTGTTCTCTTTATAGGTCACATTAAAGGTGGAAAACGTTCTGACATGATTTATCTTTGTCTCATTCTTTTACATCACAAGAACCTGGCATTTTAGCAGGGGTGTGTAGACTTTTTATATCCACTGTAAGTATCTGACCATATATAAAGACCCAATACCAACTTTGAATGTGGTGTGTTTAATTATTTAAAAAACACATTTTTTTATTTCCTGGAAAGTTGTGATTTTGGAGATTCAAGGTTTCCGCCCGGCAGCGACGATGTGCTTCTCCCTCTTCCCACGCAGAAAAAGCCAAACTTTGGTTTCAACTCTACAATGTTGATATTATAAACCCTGGCTGACTAGCATGTTCTGCAAGCAGGGGATGCATACAGGATCAGGCACACATTGTGTTGAAAAGTAATCGTGAGGAGCTTCCCTGCACTGCTCCAGGAGTTTGAATCTGCTTGTTTGTATTATGTAACAAAGAACAGATCATTAATACACGTCGCCAGCTTGTGCACCTTTGCTGTTGATGGAAACAAGCGGAGGGAGCCGAGTTATTTTAAATTGATTGAAGTTGAATGAGTTCAAGTTAAATGTGAGATCCATGTAATGTTATGTCAACTGAAAGTTTTTCTTAGGTTATGAACACCTGGGGTGCTGATCTCTGAAGATCAGCTTTTCCAAGCCCAGCCGAGGGGGAGGAGAGTTGGAGAGGTTCGACTATGTCAGGACATGATACAACCCTGATAAATATAGTGTCAACAAAATATTTACACAAAAACAACTATACTGTATGACCTCAACTGCCAGTGGATGAAAATGAGACACTAATGATAAAATAGTTCTATCTAGTCTTCTGCCCAACAAGAAGATCTCATGTAATTGCTTGTGTTTTCAAGAGAAAGATAGCAGCAACATTTAATAGGCTTCAGTGGAGACTCAATGGTCTTTTATCTATGCATAAAAAGACCATCCATGTTATCCAATTATCCATGCATTTATTACATCACGGTTGGATTACTGTAATTCCTTGTACTTGGGGGTAGATCAGAAAACCCTAAATCGGGTCCATTTAGTTCAAAATGTTGCCGCTTGACTTTTAACCGGTATAAGAAAACGGGAGCACATAACACCAATTTAGGCCTCCCTCCATTGGCTTCCTGTTCGTTTCAGGATTGACTTCAAGATTTTAATGCTTGTCTATAAGGTTTTAAATGGATTGGCCCCTTTATATCTAAACTTTTACATCGTCATTCTCCAGCCCGAGCACTGAGGTCTGCTAACCAGTTACTTTTAGTTGTCCCAAAAGCCAGGCTAAAAACAAGAGGGGATCAAGCATTCGCGGTGGGTGGTCCCATCCTCTGGAATAGCCTACCACTGCTTATTCGAAACGCCCAGATTATATACACTTTCTTAAGTCATTGCTAAAGACACACCTTTTTACTCTGGCTTATAATCCTAGCTGAGTTAGCATCAAATGTCTGTGCTGCTATTTTTTGTTTCTTGTTGTGTACTTACGTACATTTTGTATATTTTGATTTTACCCTGTACAGCACTTTGTTTTAAATGTGCTTTATAAATAAAGTTGACATTGACATTTTATTATTTTAAAATGAGTTCAGAATGACTCTGTTATTCACTGCATTTGTTATATAAAGAGACATTGACTTTGACTATATATTGCCTCTTCTCATACTGCAGAACCCCCAAATGATGAGATCGGTCTCTATACATGTGTCACGTCTTAATGATGCTTGCACCAGGACACAGACGCAGAGGTTCAGGGTATTTAATCCGCCGCTTACTAAACATACAAGGCTCTTGAGATACGTAACAGAATGTCAACACAATGGCCTAATCACAGGCATCACATAAGACAATGACAGACAAACAACACTAGGGCAGGAGGAACCTATATAGGGACATAACAAGGGGGCAAAGAAGGCACAGGTGGAAACAATAATGCAAAAGTATAAGCTACATTTGAAATAAAAGGACAAAAACCAAACAAAACAGGCCACATTCACAAACCAAAGCAAAAACTAGTCTAGAATAATTATCCTGGAGTTAGGGTTAGTACATTTTTTGGTAGGGTATAGTGCTTTTCATTCCTATTCTCCCTGTCTGAATCATATCCTGTACATTACTTTAAATTAATGTATGAACTAATATTACAACTTTTCAGATTGCAGAGGTGAGGAGGCTGTAAAACAGCAGAGTAGACATGTTACTGTCATTGATGGAGGACTGGTAACACTGCTGTAACTACTAATTATGAATTCCACAGTATAATAAATAATACGTAATAAATAATCACTATTCAGAGCCAATAATGTACATTTTATGCTCTAGATACAGATCCATATCTATTCTATTTGCATATGTATTCTCATACAAACTGGGAGCTTATAGCATCCCAAAGTACATACTTCCATTTCAGAAAATGACATTGCATTTCAATTCCCACCTCAAAATATCACAATACAAATCAGCAGCAAAATCAGTCCCTTTGAAGATTCAGAGGGGCATGCTGTTTGACTCTAAAAACTAAAGTTATAGACAATGTCACTGAGACCTGTTTCTATGGTCCAACTCTGTGTTGCCTACTTAGTGGAGTTAATGGGGTCTTGCTAAGATGCTGTAGATGAGTCATATGAGATGAAAAATCTTTGCTATGCAGAGCTTGTAATTGCCAAACTGGTTCTGTGACAGCCAGGCTATTAACCAGCACTTATGGTCCAACAAGAGTCTTGCTGGGCAAACCCCTGGCATTTTTAGTGAGGCGAATTACACCTACGACAGTATCTGAACAATATAGAAAGCTAATCCATAGCAATTATGAATAACATTTTGTTTAAGGAAACAAAGCTAGCTTTCCAGCGTCATTAAGAACTGTAGAACTGTAACATACTGGTTTTCACTGAAACATGGCTGGAGCCCTCAATCCCAGATGCGGCCTTTGTTCCGAAAGGGCCATCCATTCATCGGCAGGATCGAACAGCAGAGTCCGGTAAAAGCAGGGGGGGTGGTGTCTGCTTCATTCATCCCCCCCAAGCCAACGCTGGGGCTGCGCTCGACAAACTTTTTCGAGTTATCGATAGGCTTGAATGTTTACATCCGGAGACTGCCTTTATTGTTGCTGGCGATTTTAACGGCACCAATCCGAAGAAAGTCCTACCGAGTCCTACCGAAGTTTAAAAAACACATCAACTTCCCGACACGTGGGAAAAACACTCTGGACAATGTCTACTCTCCATTTCCTCACGAACATAAGGCCCTTCCCCGTCCTGCTTTCGGCAAATCAGACCACACGCCGATACTGTTGCTCCCTGCTTACAGGCCGAGGCTAAAACAAGCGAATCCAGTGACGAGGTCCATTCAATGATGGACGGACGAATCGGACGCCGATTTACGTGACTGTTTCCTCACCACAGACTGGGAAATGTTCAGAGGCGTCTGGAGGCAATATCAATGAATACACAGAGTCAGTGACCGGTTTTATTAGCAAATGTATTGACTATGTTGTACCACATACAACTACAAAATCATTTCCTAATCAAAGACCGTGGTATCTGTGCCATGCTAAAGGCACGGACTGCAGCATTCAACTCCGGTAGCATGGACAATTATAAGAAATCCCGGTATGATCTCAGGAAGGCAATAAAAACTGCAAAAAGTCAATACAGAGTCAAAGTTGAATCTCTCTACCAGGGCTCCAATACCAGGAACATGTGGAGTGGTCTGAGAAACATGACTGACTATAAAGGCAATACAGGTAGTGTAGGGGAAGTGTCGGCTTCCCCCACACTACCTGGACGGCTGCCCTTTCCAAATGACCAGGTCAGACGTCTGTAAAGTACTAACACCCGCAGGGCTCCTGGACCAGATAACATCTCAAGCCGTGTTCTCAAGGTCTGTACAGACCAACTGGCTGATGTCTTTACTGATATCTTCAACCTATCACTACGTCAGTCAGTGGTCCCCACCTGCTTCAAAAAGTCCATCATTGTTCCTGTGCCTAAAAAGCAAAAAGTCCTCTGCATGAATGACTACCGCCCTGTAGCACTCACACCAATCATCATGATGTGCTTTGAGCGGCTAGTTAACACACACATCACAGACTCCATGCCTGCAACACTTGACCCGCTACAGTTTGCCTACAGACAAAATAGATCCACAGAGGACACCATCGCTCTGACCCTCCACTCTGCACTCTCTCATCTGGACAAAAGGAACTAATTTGTGAGAATGCTGTTCATTGACTATAGCTCAGCCTTCAACACCATTGTGCCCCACAAGCTGGCAGTTAAGCTCAGGGATCTGGGTCTCGACCCCTCTATGTGCAGATGGATCCTGAACTTTCTGTCGGGCAGACCCCAGGTGGTGCGGATGGGCAACGCCACCTCCTCCTCAGGGGCTGTGTGTTGAGCCCGCTCCTGTACTCTCTCTTCACCCACAACTGCCTGGCAACCCATGTCTCCAACACCATCGTTAAGTTTGCAGACGACACCACCATCATAGGCCTGATCTCTGACAATGACGAGTCAGCCTATAGAGACGAAGTAAGGTAACAACCTCCAGCTCAATATCAGCAAAATGAAGGAGATGATTGTTGATCACAGGAAGCAGCGGCGGGGAGACCACGCCCCCATACACATCAATGGGTCTGCGGTAGAGAGAGTTCACAACATCAGGGTCCTCGGGGTCAGCATCAGTGATGACTTGACCTGGTCTCATCACTCTAACGTCGAGGTGAAGGAGGCCAGGAAACGACTCTTCTTCCTACGCCGATTAAGGAGATTTGGTATGGATTCCAAGATACTCACGAACTTCTACAGATGCACTATCGAGAGTATCCTGACCGGCTGTGTCACCGCCTGGTATGGCAGCTGCATTGCCCTCGACCGCAAAGCACTTCAGAGGGTGATTAAAATAGCAGAGAGCATCACAAGGTCTGACCTGCCATCCCTGCAGGATCTCTACATAGAGAGGTGTAGGAGGAGGAGCTAACGGATCATTACAGATCTCAGCCACCCATGCCATGGACTGTTAACCAAGCTGCCGTCAGGCAGAAGGTACAGGAGTATTCAGTCCAAAACAAACAGGCTACGGGACAGCTTCTTTCCACAGGCTGTAAGGCTGCTCAACTCGGGAACCCATCTTCCCTTCCATCCATAGTCCATGCACACCTGTCACTTTTACATTGCACTACGGTTGTATAGTTGTATAGTTATTATTATTGATATGTGTTTTTGTATAGTGTTATACTTATTGATTGTGTTATCTCATTCTTCTAAATTATAATTACTGTTACGTTTTAACTTTTACCTGCACTGTCGGGAGTAGGAAAACCAAGCATTTCATTGCCGTAACTTGTTATTGCAAATGACAAATAAACCTTTTGAACTGGAACTTTTTGAACTAGCAAGAACCAAGTGAATCCATAACATCACCACAAATGCCTTTTTAAGCAAGGTTTCAATCGTTTGAGATACTGGCTAACTAGTGATGTTATTATGTCACAATTAATTAAATAGATGATCTGCTCTATAAGGTTTTAACACTAGAACCGCCAAATGCCTACGCCAATTGGCGTTTGAGTTTGTAATTAAAATAAAACTGCTATTTTGAAAGCTACACCCTCCTCCTTCCATGACTTTTCCTAAATATGCGTATATTACATTGTTCCGTTGTCGGAATTCTAAACTGACGAACAGAAAACGATTTAGAGACGATTTACCTGTTTTTTTTACCCTGTTTTCCTACTTAATCCGCCAACAGCCCACGCCACTTAGCGTTGGTACCCAAATGGTACCCAGGAGCTAATCACCCCTCACTGAATCCATGACGTCAACGGATGAATGTGCGATACTCCCAGATGAATGAAAACTTAATTAGGCTATTATTGAAACATATACAAATGATATAGGCTACTAACCACATGTGTTACTGTTTTTCAATAGGAGATTCAGCTTATTGTGTAGGGTAATTCATCAAATTTAAATTGAAAATGTAATGTAAAATACATTATTTTAGAAGGGAAAGACAAACTATATCGCCCACACATCCTATCGTCTCTGAATTTTCTCTGCTTATTTTACTGAACATTCATATTTTACAGATGTGTTAGGCTAAATAATTATTCACAAAACGAAATACCAACGATTTCTCGTTTTTATCTTTTTCTAATAACTCCTCTCGGTTTTTCAATAACTTATTGGATGTCACCTATAGAAAGATCTTATTTGCCAGTAATCTAGAAGACAAGAGCTATGCTTTGGCATTGAAATCAACTGGATAGCCCCACTACAACCCGCGGGAGAGACCTGCAAAGACGAGCGGTTCACCGCCTATTCATTTCGGACCTCTCCTTTTTCTAATAACTCCTCTCGGTTTGTCGATAATTTATTGATGTCACCTATAGAAAAATATTATATGCCAGTTATCTAGGAGACCAGAGCTATGCATTGGCGTTGAGATCAACTCGATAGCCCCATACTGCGGTTCACCGCCTATTCATTTCAGACCTCTTCTTTTTCTATGTATTCTTTTTTTAGTCGTTTTTTTTAGTATGATGAGACCTTCAATACAAACACATTCTTGTATTTTTCAAATTCATTAACCATTTAAAAGAAACAAATTCTGTATTTCATTATTTTTTTTAGAATATTCTATATAGTTTGATAACGACCTAGTAGATGAACACTGATGCTCTGGCTGGATGGTGATGCTGCAGAGGAGAATGTCCATGCTAATAGGGACGATTCATATGCTAATGACGCCAAACGGCGTTCGGCTCTGGCGGTTATAGGGGGTAAAAAAGGCCGGTTCTAGTGTTAAATAGGCTATGCTAGCAAACATTAGCTATGTAGAATAAGTTAACTAGCTAGGTTAGCTAGCTACTGTCATGGTGGCTACGTTAAGAAACGTTCACATGTAAACATGCAGTGGACCGGCTATTTTGAAAATATGATTATATTAAATTAATGCACAATTAATGCACAATTAATTGAGAATATTTATTTGTAGATCAGAATTTTAGTGGTTTGGCATTATAATAAGCGTGAAAATATATTTAGAAATTTTCATGGATAACATTTGCATAATGTTTTCTGTTAGAGAGAGAGGAGAGGAATGTGAGGAAGACTGGACAGGAATAAGAGTGGTGTTGGAGGAGGAAAGGTAAAGATATGATTACAGAGCCTGCCAATTTATTATTCCAAACAATGTTTTTGAGATAAAATACAAAAATTAGGCAAGCGATGGGATCTGTTAACCAAAGTATTTTATCTAATAGTGTGCTATTTATTATAAAAAATTTGAGAGGAAGGAGAAGAGAGTGATAAGGAAAATTTAAGGGAGTAAAAGTGTGAAGAGAGGAGATTGTAGAAGAGTGAAGTGGAAAGGTAAAGAGAAGGATAGGAAGACAAGTGAAGAAAATAATAAATAATGGAGAGGAAAAGGTTAGAGTAAGAAGGGTGACACAAGCAATCCTGAAGAAAATATTGTTCTAAGAAATACACAGATTTAGTGTGAGGTTTTGTATTTGGTTTTGGTTTGGTCTTGAATGTGCCGTTTTCATTCATTGTTTTGAACGTAGCCTATTCATTTACCATTATTGTTTGCACGTGTCTCGTTTACCCCGCCTATATGAGTTCTGTGTTTGCTGTCAGTCATTGTGAGGTATTGTTTGTGTTTGCACCTCTACTGAGCACTTCTCTTCCTGAGCGTTCCGTTGTCTGATGTAAGTATTGAAAAAAAAGTCTGTTTGGTATCCTGACCTTCGCCTGCCTACTGACTGCCTCTCTGCATTTCCCCATTTGTACTTCAGCCTCCTACCTCCGTGTTTTGCCAGTTACCGACCATTTGCCTGCCCTTTGACTTCGCTACAGCCTGTCCATTTTGCCCTAATAAAGGGTCCTGCACTCTGCGCTTGGATCCCTCCATCCGACCAGTCCGTGTGCATTCATTACATTTGGTTAGTATATGTATATTATGTAGTTACCAATCTCATTGTCTTTTTTCTTTATTATATTAAGTATTATCTGTAGTGTTTCTGTAATATAGTTGTTTTCTATGTCTATCACAGTGTGCCTGTTAGACTAAATACATTAAACTGGAATTGTCCCCCTTTTGTATTTCATAGGTAATGACATTGGAAATTTTAATGGCATTTCCGTCAAACTGGAAATGTCCTCGGTTTTCATTTCTGAAATCTGGTCATCAACCATGGCATCCATGACAGAGACAATGAAAGATGCACAGATTCTTGGAGTATTGAACACCTGAATGTGATCTGTAGTGAACAGACAGTGTTGTAAATAAGGTCAACAGACTAAATGCAAACAACAAAGGACTGTACAAGTCTAGCATTTGCTTGATAGCTACAAATAATTCTTATGTCTCTTTTCAGAAAGTTGACAGAAAGTTGTTTGCATTGCTAGTTACAGTAGCTAGCTATATATTCTGCTGTTATTGTTGACGTTAGCTAGCTAGGTAACGTTAACTTCCCTGCTAGTTTACATTTCCTTGTTTCTAGCTTATTTGTTTGATTGCTTGTTCTGTTTGATTCCTAGATCTTTTCAAATAGATATGTATGATTCAACAAGATCTTTTCATCTTTGTATGATTCAACATTGTCAGCAGGTGAATCCAGAGTATAACACTTTAAATCGATTCTGAATCCTCATGATATGACATGATACTACCAAGAAGTAAACAAGCAGTTGATGTTGAGCAGCTGGTGGTCATGTTACACATCCTGTCATCTACAATGTTGTTCTGTTCACTTTTACTCTATTTTGAGTTCATAGGTAAGTAATTTTGTTGAACAAAAGATTTTGTTGCAGTGTTTGTCTTTTTAAAATACAATATTCTAAAAGTAATGCAAGACATGAGGATTTGTGTCATTCACTGAAAACATATTGTGCCATCTGCATTTGAAATTAATTCAGTTTTGGTGTTGTGTTTTACAGGTCTCAGTTCAGAACAGATAATTACACCCTACACTGATGTACAACTGGCTACAGAAAAGGACAGAGTTCAACTCTCTTGCAACTAAACCTCTAGAGACACTTCAATGGTATCGACAATATCCTAAATCGTCACCAGATTTATTGATTATGGAACATATGCCTGCAACAACATCAGGGATCACCATAGAACTTGATAAAAATGCCAAACGTGTGGATCTGATGATTTCCTCTGTTGAAGTGACAGACTCTGCTCTGTACTACTGTGCTTTGCAGCCCACAGTGTCAGGAAACCCAGACACACTGTACAAAAACCTGTCAACATACATATCATGTCAGTTTCAAGAGGGGCTGTACAATCAAGTTCCAAGTTAGCCTAGGCAATGTTAATCTATAAAAAGGATTTAATTTCTGGTGAACAGATTACATAAATGTAAATGGTAGATCTGTCTTGAACCAATTGCTTATATGAGATACAGAACAGCATTATTTCTGGTACCTTAGACAAATCCTAAATTCGAATGCCTTATTTTGAATTTTGGAAAGTGAGGGGAGATTTGGTCAATAAACATTGTGATCATTTTAGAAGAGCTCCTCGTTCTGTTGCATGGACCAAAATGAATAAAAACTCAGGACCACGTACCATTCAAAGCATAAATGGAGATTTAATTAGATAACTCTTATAAAAAAACATATACCGGTTAGAAACAGGTGGTCATGGGAACGGCTTCACCATGGATACACCAATTCCAACATGGAACCCAGGAGACTTGTGTACAGCAGTCAGTTAAAACATATCCACCCAGAATTTAATGGAGCACCTGAACAATTGCGCAAGACATTAGTTCTAGGTTAATCAAGATTATGCAGCAGTTCTTGATCCTCAACAGTTAATGCTGACCATTTACAGCTACAGACTGACGGTTACTAATAATACGTTGCATGAATGTCCAATGATCTCATACTGAAGATCTCTATTGAAGTGAAAAAAAAAAAACTCTGCACTTCTGTGGCATGGCGCCCATAGCGGCAGAAACTCCAGACACCTGTCAAGAACCATGCAAAGAAACGGACATCCTGCATGTCATACATACGTAACCAATCTACAGTTTGTTAAGGAGGGACTTATGGTAGAGGGTCTGAAAAGCTAAGAATGACAAAAAAAGGCACAAAAGACTGTCAGTTTGGCTCAAATCATCAAACATGTTGTTTTTGTATTTAGTGCTGTTCCAAAACCAAATCATGGGTATGTATAAAATACAGACAGGTCTTACTTGTCCATTTGATTTAAATCAAATTTCATGTATGTGTATTAACATCATTCTCTTTTCAGATGTCAGTTCTGAGGACCTCACTCCACTAAAGAATGGAGAATACTGTTTAGAGGGAACCCTGTCTGTTACCCTGTCTTACAAGTACTCCAGAACAGCTAATGCTGCTGATTATTTCTATTGGTATCGTCAAGACACAGCAACTAGACAACAGACTTTTTTCAATAATTACATCAGACAACGGAACGCTCAGGAAAAGAAGGCTCAGTAGAGTTGCAAACACAAACAATACCTCACAATGACTGACAGCAAACAACTCATATAGCGGGGTAAACGAGACAGGTGCAAATTATAATGTATGTGCAGTGTTGTTTTTGCACCAAACATACCTTTTGGAATTATGGCCAAAAAGTTCAAACTTGGTTTCATCAGACCATAACACATTTTCCCATGTGCTTTTGGGGGACTTGATGTTTGTTTTTGCTAACTTCAGCCGGGCTTGGATGTTTTTCTTTGTAAGAAAAGGCTTCTGTCTTGCCACCGTACCCCATAGCCCATTCATATGAAGAATACGGGAGATTGTTGTGACATGTAGCACACAGCCAGTACTTGCCAGAAATTCCTGTAGTTCCTTAAATGTTTCTGTAGGCCTCTTGGAAGCCTCCCTGACCAGTTTTCTCCTCATCTTTTCATCAATTTTGGAGGGACGTCCAGTTCTTGGTAATGTCTCTGTTGTGCCATATTTTCTCCATTTGATGATGACTGTCTTCACTGTGTTCCATGGTATATCTAATGCTTTGGAAATTCTTTTGTACCTTTCTCCTGACTGATATCTTTCAACAATGAGATCCCTCTGATGCTTTGGAAGCTCTCTGCAGACCATGGTTTTTGCTCTAAAATGCAACTAAGAAAATGTCAGGAAAATCCCACTAGAACAGCTGAACTTTATTTGTGAGTAATCAGAGTCACTTTAAATGATGGCAGGTGTGTAATGACTTCTATTTAACATGAGTTTGAATGTGATTGGTTAATTATGAACATTGTAAGGTTTTTATTTTTCATTTTTCCCCCTTGAAGATTTCAGTTTGTTTTTCAATTGAATTGTTCACATTATAGGTCACATTAAAAATGGAAAACGTTCTGACATGATTTATCTTTGTCTCATTCTTTTACATCACAAAAACCTGGCATTTTAACAGGGGTGTGTAGACTTTTTATATCCACTCTATGTAACGTAATATAATAACATGTCCTAAGCAATTATATAATTTTACATGTCCATTCTACGTTAACAGCATTTTAATTACAATTACTTACTAGACATTATTTAGTACAGTAACATAAGGTGACCAGATGTCTGAAATGAAAACCATTTCCAGTTTGGCGGTCGATATATCATTAAAGTATCTGATGTTATTATCTATGAAATAAAATAGGAGGCAAATTCCAGTTTCTTGTATTTAGTCTAACAGGCACATTGTGATAGACAGAGAAAACAACAATATTTTAGAAACACAACAGACAAGTCTGAACTGTCCCATCTGAACAGCCATTCAGTGGTCCTGGTTGTCTGGGCAGAATAAGAGCAGAAAAGAACATGAACAAAATTGAAAAGCAGAGACAATAAACTTTTTCTTCTCCTACACTCTTCTCCTCTTTTGTTCACTCATCATTCTCCTCTTTACCTTTCCACCTCATCTTCCACACTCTCCTCGCTTCACTCTTTTTACTCCCTTAATTTTTCCTTCTCACACTCTTCTCCTTCCTCTCCAATCTTTAATAATAAATAGTACACTATTAGATACAATACTTTGGTTAACAGATTCCCATTGCTTGCCTCATTTTTGTATTTTATCTCAACAACATTGTTTGTAATAATAAATTGTCAGGCTCTGTAAATCATATCTTTAGCTTTCCTCCTCAATCTCCTTCAATTCTTCCTATCTAGTCTTCCTCCTCTCCTTCCTCTCCAGTCTCTAACAGAAAATATTATGCTAATGTTATCCATGAAGATTTCTAAATATATTTTCACAATACTTATTATGTTAAATCAATAAAATTTTAATCTACAAATTAATATTCTCATAATTAATTGTGCATTCATTTAATATGATCATATTTTCAAAATAGCCCGTCCACTGCATGTTATATGTGAAAGTTTTTTTTACCTAGACAGTAGCTAGCTAACCTCTACATATCTTACGTTAGCTAGAATAACCTATTTTAAACCTCACTAGCTAGTATTTAAAAAGATTGAATAATGTCTGGGAAATACACTTGCTAGCTTCTGGCCACGTTCCCACAGCAGTTCTCTCTAAAACTAGCGTGAGCAAGTGGTTAGTAGAAGAGTGACTGAAGCTATTATAGATATAGCTACTATAGTCTATATTGGCCTCTGTTGACCAAAAACAAGCACAGTGCGATTGAGATGTCAACCAGTAGGCTATGCTGCCCAGTCTTTTTTGCCACGTAAAATATTATTTTGCTTTGCGGCCTCTTTTTAACGCACAGTTAAAAAAGGGGACATTTCCGGGGACAACTCCAGCCGGGGACATGCCACCAAAAACAGGGACGATGATGGCTAGCTTTCGCTTGGTGGAAATATTCTTGTTTCTTTCACACTCAATAAAACTGTTTCCTGGTGAGGAGAGGCAGACGCCCATGCGGGGTATGGAGGTGGATATCATTACCCCATGATAGGTTCGACGTCTTAAAACCGTTCACATAGTCCATGGCACAAAGGCAGGTTGGTGGGTCCATGACGTAGGAAGGGACACATGAAGATTAGTCAAAAGTCCCATAGTTCCATTTGCTTGGATCCATGAAAGCAAACTTGGGTCCAGGTATGAAAGTCTTTTTAAGATGCTTGAGTGCTGGGAACAAGGCTAAGGTGGTTTTCAGGAGAGTAAAGGACATCTCCGTAGACCAATCAACTATAACGGAGTCAGGCAACCTCCCATTTAAGGAATCATTCAGTGGTTTTGGCAAATTCAGAAAACTCAGGGATATAACAATGGTTGTAATTCAACAGACCCGCAACAGAACATAAGCCCCTAACTGGTCATCAACCAAAACCAATGAGGGAGTAGGTATTGGAGGTACAGGACAGCGGAGACAGGGGAAGACAGATAGCGTGGGTCTGGGGTTCAGGAGATTTTTACCAATGGAGCCCGAACATCCCTATTTTGTGTTATCAGAGGGGCTCAAAGCTGTCATTATTTTCGTCAATTGTTTCTGGAGCTGAGTAAGGTCAAACTGAATGTCATGGATTAATATACGTCATGGCTTCCTTTGCGGACATTTATTTGTCCAATGGCCACATTGTGGAAAGATATGGCATGGGGAATTTGTGTGTGCGTATTTGACAGGTTCAGGAACACCAGTAATAGTGCCAACTGGTTTAACATGGTTTAAGATTCATGACAGATCTTCGTTGCTTATCCTGCATAACGTTCTCTGCACGATTGCCCCAATTCAGAAAATCTGACCAGGTATCATTTTGTGGCAAAGTGTTCATGTAAATGTCCCTCATTTCGTCATTCAGGTTTGATTGAGCATTATGTAAAATTACATCATTTTCCAAGTCTGCGGGAGCCCCCATTACCTCTGTATAATCATGATGGGCAAGCGCAAATCTATCAGCTTACGTGGAAAATGATTCAGTAGGGCTTTGGCACAATGTTGACAGAGCAGAGAAGTTAACAGTGCAAGAACCAATAATAGACTTTACATCTGATATATCTGTATAACTATGTTGATGATCAACTACGTCTTGAGGGTTATTAACATTCAGCGCAATGTGTTGTACTTTGGCAACGTAACCCAGAGGAGCTAGTCCCTCCACAATAGCTACGCATTCTGCCATGGCCAAAATGTGTGTGCGAAGGGCAGTCCGTATACGGTCCCAGGTATTACCGTTGGGGTCGTTTGCTTTGAGGGGAGGGATAGATTGGAGGATAGCGTCTTTCTCCTGAGGGGTGAAAGCAGGCCATGTTCCAATGGTACCAAGAAGTGGATCTCTACCAAGGGGCCCTATTCAACTTTGTTACGAGAGCTGAACCACGAGTAGACGACATTCCAAATCCTCATCAGGTGAATGCGGTGTAACAGGAGCAAGTGGCGGATACAGGGAGGAAGAATGTGCTTGTGACCCATACAGCAATGGTGCGGTAAAGACCGGAAAGACACTATAACCACAAATCTTGGAGGATTTGTCCTCATCTACTACTACTTTCTGTTTCAGACTCTTAATTTTATCAGGCCAAGACTTAAGGTCTTCAGGATCAAATTTGGAGCTATACAGCTCATAGCCAACTTTGACATCAGCACATTTGCTGTTTCTCCCCACATTTATTCCTTGACATTTAAATGCCCAAAGAGCGCATAAGTAGGCTCCATATTTGCGCCCCAATTTATCTGACTTTACTTCCTGAGTAAGCCATTTATACTGATGGGCAACATCCCAAACAAGTTTGAATCTGTCCAATGCCATTCTTTTTCTATACTTTTCAGATTAACTCGTATAAGTGCTTTTACTACATCATTCATTAGTTGACCTTACCAGATCGTTATTGTCTCCACACAACGTCATGGTTAAAGCGCAGACACAAAAGAGTTAGAACACTGTGTAAACGCAATTGTAAATCTCTCAATCAGAATAAACATGAAATTTAACAATTTATATTGGGTCAATATTATGGTACGGTGCCTGTCACATTTAAAACTCCTCTATAACGCCTCTCTTACCAGGAACAGAGTCCAGGGTCTAACGCCCCACTGCTAAGGCAAGCAGTGAGGACTCAGTACCCTAGAGGTATCCAATCAAATGAATACAGGCAAGTACCTTGTCTAAGTTTTGTTCAGTAAATCTCTGTAGGACCTCCAATTGAAGAAGCTGGATTTTGACCCCTTTTTGATTAATTCCAAATAGTCAGTGCATTAATGCAACAAATGAATTTAATATCTAAAGAGAGTATTACAATTACAGTACAAGTATCAAGGATCAAAGTTCTCAGAAGATTCAAGATGTTTGCAAGAGCAAAGATTGAGGCAGAAGGGAGGAAAATGCAAGAGAGCTTCCCAACTTCCCAATTTTCAACTCTGAAAGTTCTGACAATTGGTCCAAATGTAAAACGGCTCAGGGTTATCTCTATTCTCAGCCCAGCTTCCTTCATCGTCATATGAAGCACAATGTTACAAATGTTAATAGAAATCCATTTTCTTCTTTCTCATCCACCTCTCAGCTGAGCTTACCTGTGGCCCTTTGTATTCATGCCAATGTCCTGATTGATTTGCTGTTGAGTAATCATGGTTAAAGGTTTAAAAATGTCCACTGTGAGCTGGGTAATTAATCCATTGTTTCTTCCTGTTCATCATGTTCAGACATGTTGATTCATGTCTGTGTTCCTCCTATAGACAAACCTCCACAGGTATGTTTTTTCAACATACACTAAAGATACAATACTGTAGTTCCATCTAGTGTTTAAAAATCTGCCCAACAAGGTGAAACATTGAAATTGCTTATTTTCTCAAGAGAAAGTTACTAGTGACTGGCAGTAGGTGTCAGTGAAGACTTACCATGGATTGCACATTTGGTCAACTGCTGTTTTGAATATTTATTTTGGGGCTGATGTAAAAATGAGCAATTTACTCAATGCATACTCAATGGAAGCTGACAAAGGCTTGAAAACATTATATAATTTCTAATGCAGGCAAATAATTGGAAGATAAGCCTTGCATAATAATGTGTGTCACAAGCAGGACATTAACTAGCTATTTGATATTAAGGTAATTCCACCAAATATTAGCTAGCTAATGTTAGCATCGCTAGATATTCTTGACTGACTTTGCTAGCTAAAGACATCAATGCTATTTGTCAAAAAACATTTAATAAAATAATGATGGCAACATCGTTTTCTAGTAAATAGCATACTACTACTGTATAGTGTATGTAATGTAGACAAAATTACAATTAGCCTTTTTTAAAAGTCATTAGCCCCCATTCAATGTATGGTTATGTATAGAATATTAGTGACCATTGCAACAAAGGTGTTGAATGACAGAGGTGCCATCGATGAATAACACTACACCCCCATGACTAGCATATTAAACAAAATTAACCTGCCAGTATTTCACAATGAATCCCTCGAGCAGATCAAGTAAACGATGGAAAATATAGGCTCCACCCTGCAGAACCCCAAAAGTGATGAGATGTCTGATCCACAGTACATCAGTGTGTTCTATCTCTATACAATAAACAAAATGGAACATTGGTTTAAGAATACTTTACTTATTCTGGCTGCATGCAATTTTGGTAAAATATTAGGATGGATTGTCCATCCTATTCCTATCTAAATCTTATACATTATTATAACATGGATATGTATGAACTAATATTACTCTTTTTCAGATTGCAGAGGTGAAGAGGCTGTTAAACAGCAGAGTGGACATGTTACTGCTATTGAAGGAGGACTGGTAACACTCAGGTGTAACTACACTACCAGTAGTAAATCACCTGATCTCTTCTGGTACATACAGTTTACTGGGGACTCTCCTCAATATGTCCTGAGAAGGGATCGATATTCAGAAGGGTCCAACAGTGATGAGTTCAAGAAAAGGTTTGATTCCAGGCTGAATTTCACAATCAGCTCAGTCCCCCTGACGATCCAGAGACTGCAGCTGTCTGACTCTGCTGTGTACTACTGTGCTCTGAGGCCCACTGTGACAACAGGATATACATCTCCCTTACAAAAACTATTTGATAGTGTGATATCAGAATCTAGAGAGCCTTGTGTAAGCTCCTCTTCCTGAGGCAGAGCTACAACATTCAGAGGTGGTTTAACAAGCCCAAGACACATGGGGATGCTTCTCAGCAGTAGGGAATGGGAGTCCTGTCATGAAGACATATTCATTCAATATAAGGTTGGCGATACACAGAAATTTCAACTTTATGGCAGAGGATATTACAGTATTATACTGCCATAGGGTCAAAATGTTTGTGTATTGCCAACCTTACATTGAATGAATTAATGTCTTCATAGTTTCGGTTCACCTGTTGTAGTAGGGGGTCTATTAATGACACACAAAAGAAGCCTGAGTGACATACCGCAAATTTCAGACAAACGTTTGATGTTTTTTTGCTGGTAAGATGTGTTGTGATGCTCTCTCTCCCTTCAAGGGAGTCCCTTGTTTAAGCTAGCGTGTTTAATAGTAATTTATTCTGGCTTAAACTGCATGGAAATGTAACGATAGAAAATTGCTAATGTGTTTCTGAGTTTTGCCATTGGTTATGGTCAGAAAAAAACGCTGTTACTTCTGTCAAGTCTGTCAGAGATGTCCCCTCATTTGCATATTTTCAGCCCAGGAGTCAGCTCAAATCTCTCTGTTCATATTTTTTAAGGTAAGACTGATTTGATAGAATCTTTTGCATTAGGCTACTTTAAAGACTGAAACATTAGCCTAGCTACTACTTAAAGGCATAGACCACCCAAAAATCTGCCAAATTTGTGAGCTGTCTTCTTACCTTGAAAACAGTTGAAATAAGGAAACAACTGGCAAATTTAGATTATTTGGTGGTCTATGCATTTAATGTTAGTCAGGCACAGACCTAGATGCTGTTTGGTGCCTGCCTACCTCTTTGGCATGTTTATAGTGTCTTTGGTTCTGGTTTTGTTTGGGTCTTGCTGCCAGTTTTGCTCTAGGATACTTTGTTGGTGACCCCTGACTACAAAAGTTGTTGTGTGGTTCGTGCCCCATGAGCTGGTGTAATGGATTGGATTTATCATCATCTACAGACTGCAGACATTATGTTATACAAGCAAGATACTGTAAGGATTGTAAGACTTCAGTACACTGAAGCACGTGCCTACGCTGTACTGGGTTCCCTTTACGCCCTGGAGAGAAAGTTGACCCCCCGATTGTCATTGCATAATTGGCATTCTGGATACACCCACTGAAAGAATTGAATATACTATACTGGGCTAAGGGGCTGAGCTTTCATTCCTATTGTGAAATTCGTTTTTCTCTTATGTGTATTAATATTGAATATTGATTGTGTTTATTTGTTGATACAGACATCATAGTGAGACTGGATTGCAACCCTGTGTTGCCGGGTCGTGATTTGGTTTAGGGGTTGTGTGAAACAGGTCCACACCAACTCCCCTTCGTGCGTCCGATGCAGGGGACTGGGCATTACAAAGACAGTTGTTACAGTGGTTAGAAAACCTTCAAGTGATGAGAAGTAGCTAAAAATAATTAAAAACAATGTTTTTGGTGAAAATCTGAAAATGAGCCATAGTAAATTGTAGCTTCTCTTTTAGTGGAATTTTTCATGAATAAAATAATTAAGTATAAAAGTAAAATCACAATATGAACTGCATTTTTTAAATATATTGAAATATGCAGAATTATATTTAATATTGTAACTTGATAATGCAGTTCAGAGAAGATATACAGTACTTTAAATACTTCATCTAACTTCTTAAGGGGTACAATTTTTATGTGAAATAAACTGATTCATTTTGCATGTGTTTGCTTGAACCAAGGGATACCCCAGGCAATAACATACACAACACTCCACCCAAACTCATATTACATCTTAATGAAATATTTACTGCATGTCTTTGTCTGCAATGTCACATAAATGTCTGCAATCACACTGTTTACAACAACAACAAAAATACTTAAATATGGATTCATGGGACAGTAGAATATTTTCTATTGCGGAAACAGCATTTACAAACAATTTCAAGAATGAGATACAATTTCACTGAGGAGAGTCGAACAACTGTACTTTGGGGTGGAGCCTGTTAGGCTCTTATCTTAAAACAAAATGTTTTTCAAGCAGGCTAATAAGAGAGCCTCATTCAATGTTTAAAAGGGAGCTTTTTGTCATGATATAGATTAATATGTGTTGTTTGAAATGGGTAGATGATAGAATGCTGTTTAAAAAAAACTAACTTTTTAAATGAATCAAAACAGTCACAATACCAGTAATATCCTCCTGAAGACACACATCATATATTACTGCAAACAATATGGGTAAACTCAAATATCTTAACAGAAAATAAAGCAATTTTCATATACATTTTTTTATAAGAAAGGTATCATGTTTGTTTAACACCTAACTTGTACAGACAGTGTAATGATTTCTTACAAGCAACTTTGAGGTACGTTGATTTATACGTTGAGGTTCAAAGTATAATCAGATCATATCAGCCTTGCCACAAGCAGGGAATAATGAAAGCAGATATAAAAACAACACAGGATTGGTGAACATACAAAATGGTCCACAGATTCTGTTATTATGACAAAGTCTGGAAAGTGTTGACTGTTCAATTCCTGACACATTGAGCATGTTTTTGTTGCAATCATTTTGTATAATAGTTTAAGCTGTGTGATTGTGTTGAGGAGAGCTTGTGTTTTTATGACACAAATGCATCATTTCATCTCACTCAAAGGCCTAAACTCTGACTCAGCTGCAGTCACTCTACGTGTCCCCCAGGGGTCAGTACTATGTCCCCTACACTTCATCTACATCCTTCCCCTTGGTTAAATCCTCCGCCACTTCAACCTAAATTTCCACTGCTATGTTGATGATACACAAATATATCTAGCCACCAAATCTCTCACCCACCCACCTCTGACCCATATTGAATCTTGTCTGACTGCAATAAAAGCATGGAAGAAGGACAACTTCCTCAAACTAAACAGCGACAAAACAGAACTTCTACTCATTGGAACCAAATCCACCCTCACCAAAACTGGCACTTTAAATCTCAGCATCAATGACACTGTTGTTTCTCCATCCCTCCACGCACGTAACCTTGGCATCATTCTGGACTCTACACTCTCCTTTAATCAGCATGTCAAACAGACTGTAAAATCTTCATTCTTCCATCTTCGCAACATTGCCAAACTCAGACCTTCCCTATTGTCCTGCCTCTGAAACCCTAATACATGCATTCATAACCTCCTGTCTTGACTACTGCAACTCCCGACTCACCGGCATCAAATCTACATCCCTCCATAAACTCCAAATGGTTCAAAACTCTGCAGCCAGACTACTCATTCACACCAAGTCCCGGCAGCATTTTACCCCTATCCTCTGTGAGTTACACTGGCTTCCTATCTCCCAACGCATCAACTACAAGATCCTCCTATTGACATATAAAGCCCTAAACAATATTGCCCCTGCCTACCTCTCCGACCTTCTTCCATATCAACCAACACACACACTCCCTTCCAGTACTGCAAGCCACCTCATAATCCCCAAGTCCAAGCTCAAAGGCTTTGGTGACAGGGCATTCTCAAGGGTCTGGAACTCTCTCCCCAAAACCATCCGTGACTCTGAGACTATCCCCATCTTCCAGCAACGCCTCAAGACTTATCTGTTCAAAATCGCCTACCTATAGCCATGCCAAATCCCACACTCTCAATCTTCGTTGTTTTCTCATAGTATTTCTATTGAATCTGTTTGTTTTCTGTTCCATGTCACTTTTGTGCGGCGTTTTTGGGTCCCTTAAAAGCGCTATATAAATATAATGTATTATTATTATTATCATTGCTAACATTGGCAATTGGTATATTAATTGGCAATTGATAGCTACTGTGTAGCTTTTTATCACTTCCTTTCAGCACACACCACCTAATTGTAATTGGATTGACTCTTCTTCAATGGATTCTGGCTAAGGTTTACATTTCCTATTGGCCTATTATTTAATTTTAGACCGACTTTGTCTGGAAACGGCTGAAATGGTCAGGACTCAAAATTCAAGGACTACAACATTACTAAAAACTAAAGAGGACATTTCTCTCTTTCCTCTGCTTTGTGCTTTATGGAATGTTGTGGAGTGTCAAAGTGAATTAGCCGACTTTTCTGTACTGAGCTGCTTGTGCGCCAAAACAGTTAATAAATCATATCAGAGTGGCCTTATAGTCCAACACGGGTACAGGTGGAGACAGGGCCGTAGCTAATGCGGAGAAAAGTGGGAATCATTTGGTCCACTAACCGTAATAGTATCAATGTTGTATTATAAGTGAGGGGGCCCAGGCATGCATCTTTTCAGGGGCGCCAGGATTCCTAGTGCCGGCCCTGGGTTGAGTATACCTACAACCAGTGTTGGGTAGGTTACTTTTTAAATGTAATCCGTTACAGTTACAAGTTACCTGTCCACATTTGTAATCAGTAACATAACTTTTTGATTATTTTAGTATTAAGAGGAATTAGAAGACAAATGGGAATATCCTATTAACAATTAAACACCTTTTGCGGAGTCAATGAATGTTAGAGTTAGCTGGCCAAAAACGGAATTTGCATTTTACCTTATGGGTGCCTTTGGAAGGGGTTTCTAAACCATTGCTTTCTACTTCAATATGATTGGGCTATATCTCTACATTACACGCTAAAGGTCTGTCAGATATACAGTCATTCCAATTAATCCAATAATCCTTGATCTTCCAGAATCTGACTTTTTATCTGAACATAACCCAAAATCTAAGGATGTGTTAACCTATTCTGTTATTTGTGTTTTATTCATGTTTTTTATTGCTTCAAAACATCGTTGAGAAATGAACGGCAATTTCTCGAAAAGGGTATTGAAATTCTTGTAAATAAAAATCAAGATATGCGTAGCTTTTCGCGCATACACTAAATTTGCAGATGTCTGATCTTTTGCTCCACAACCGCCAACATTGTCAAAACGTTGCAGAAACCCCATGCACATGAATGCACGTTCGCAATCATGAACAAACACCCGCACACAATAGGTTTCACCCGCGCGAATGTAACCTGCAATTATGGCCACCAACGATGGATTTTCAAAACGCAAATTAAGGAAATAAACTGTGATTATACACCTACATAGTTTACGATCATTGTTGTCACTAGCCAATGATAACCAATGAACGCAATTTTCTGAGGTAGCAGAATCACATGGCCTGCCTGTATGGAGTTGAGGTGGCTGCATCAAATACAAATCATCATCCTTTGGCAGAGTGCTTCCCGACACACATTTTCTCTAATATCGTGATGAATTCCATATAGCGTTTTATCTTGAAGGCAGCGCCATGTTACAGCTATCTAACAAATAGTTGCCTAATATTCTAAACAATTCCTGTCTGAGTTTCCTGAGTTTTTCAGTGCAACTATTCTAAGCTTTGTTGTTCGGTGCATTTGACAAATAAATCTTGAACCTTGAACTATATAATATAAAACACTTGAACTAATAACACGAGGTAGGCTTATCGCCTATCATTGTTCTGAGACAGATGCGTCGAGTAGATAACTAAATCACCTTTAAATGAGTTGACTAATGTAGATACACACTGTTTTATCCAATTAAAGTAGTGCTTCATCAGTCACTCAACTGCTTATGCGCGTCCACGTTTGCGCGCATGATGATCACACACATAACAACTGTGGTAATCTAAAAGTTACGTTACTGATTAGAAAATATGGACAGGTAACTTGTAACTGTAACGGATTATACTTAAAAAGTAACCTACCCAACTCGATCAGTCAGACGATTTACCTCCAACTATGTTGTTCATGTTTTCAATCGTTCTGCTGTCGGAAATAAGTTAGTTTAGTAATTCATCCAAATTACTGTCTTTTTTCTAAATGACAACAATACATTTTAATTTATATTACATTTCTGCAGGAGGCAGTTATAAGCAGAATATTCAACCAAACCAACATGAAGTGTACACAGATCTTTCCTGCAACTACTCCTCACTGTCCTCAGCAGGTAGTTTACTGTGGTATCAACTGTCTTCAAGATCTGCTCCCCTTCTGCTCCTCCTGGACTTTGGGATTGTGTTGAGAGCTGATTATCTTGACTCTCGCTTCTCTTGAAGAAAGTTGGTAACAAGAACATTATTATGTCCTAAGAATGTAATCCCCCTTGTCTACTCATAAAACTAATTTTAAATTCCTGTCCATACCCTGCATCCACACTAACTGTAACTGAAACTCCACATCAACCCTAGCTGTCAGTGTTCCTTCTCATTATTGTAGGAAATGTAAAATCTTGTTCTTCATAATGAAATCAAGATTTAAGGAATCAATTTTATACGTCAATGCTTTGATTGTCTTTTTCAGGGAGATCATTTTCTGTGTGTCAACTATATAATAATTGAAAAGTTAAATATAATAATAATAATCATTTATTATTCGATCAGGTTCAATCAGGGTCTTCAATTTGATGGTAACTATTTTTGTCAGACCGTTATCCATACCCATTATAGTGAGTAGAATTTCTGTTAGACGAGGCCAAGGGATTGCTTTTGGGTAAAACTGTCAATATGTACTGCACATCGCTAAGGAGCTGAGCAAACAGGAACACACAATTTCATGGCCTATTACAGGCCAATCTTCAACCACCCCTTCCTCTCCAAGATGTTGGAGAAAGTGGTTGTTAAACAGCTTCAGGAACATCTCAATCACAACAGCTTATTTGAGAACCTCCATTCAGTTTTCCGGCAGGCCCACAGCACTGAAACAGCCCTACTCAGGCTCCCTGATGGCAGCTGATGCAGGCTCCCTGTGTGTCCTTATCC
>JACXGI010010783.1:0-19085 GCA_016801175.1 Esox masquinongy
TGTTCATACTTTTCAGTTGGCCAACATTTCTAAAAATCCTTTTTTTGTATTGGTCTTAAGTAATATTCTAATTTTCGGAGATAGTGAACAATAAAAACAGAAGTTTTATTGTTGCTGTCGAATCTCTAATGTTGCCTGCATGATGCTTATCTATTGTAGCCGATTGTAGCTATGGAGTTGTAACAGATAGCAAGCTAGCTAGCTTCTTACCTTTGTTTTCTCTCAGACGATAGCTACACATTTTATCAATATGACAGCCACTTACTGAGAGTTCCATGCAGACATGCGCATGCACAGACACAGCCTATTACGTTTCTCTGACCTCACTTGCTAGCTCGATAATCCGAACGTCGGTTGCAGGACATTCTTGCTCTGATGCTCATGCAATGGTAAACTGCGTGCAGTTTGTTAAAAAAAATCATAAAAAATATTCTGTTCCTGTGATGCCCCGCCATCCTGTGGCGGCCCATCCCTATTTAGCAGAGGCGGAATGCCGCTATTATTACACTAAGAGGGAAACACTGTGTGATCATTGGCAAAGGCACTTCTACAAAGAACTGAAGGAAGGGTGAAAAATTATGTATAAGATATTATAGTTTATTATCAATACATTTCTAAAAACGTGTTCTTTGTCTATAACACAACAAAATGTGAAGAAAGTAACGTTTTCTGAATACTTCCCACGGGCACTGAATGAGTGCTTTGACCTTTTCGTGCTTAAACTTTTATTTCTGAGAATACATTCTTTGTAATAGTACTAATAGAGCTCCTGAAACATCCATGCACTTCCAAGCATAAGGTTTAAGTTGAAATTCCAACTGTGATCATTACTATTCAGTGTTGTCAGACAAGCAAACATTGATTGACCTGATTCTGGGAATATTTTTGCAAATTGCATATATCTACTGTTGCCAATAAATCTTTTACCAATCAACCAATCAAACATTCAACGGTGGCATTATCATTGACATTCAAACCTGTGTGAATGGAAACCTGTCTGACTAGTGGTTATGCTGGCCAGACGTTTGGTTAGTGCTGGAACGTCAGTGATATGATGAACTTGACATTAGACGAGTGACGTCATTTAAGGACAAATATAAAACATAAACAGACAAAATGAAGTGAGGTACGTCTCCCAGTTCAGATGACGCCTGCTTGTCCTCACCACAACCAGGTACTACTTCCACCTAAAGCTGTTATCATCTCTGGATGGGTATGAAAAACTGACATTTTCTTTAGATGTAGGGAATGAATATGTGCTTGCTGTCAACAAACATGAGAATGACACGTGCCTGTCAAATGAGGCGATCTGGACTATTAAATTATGATATATATAATTGTACAATAAGCACACACAAACATAAACATATTTTTTCATCTAACCAGATGAAAATATTATATCCTACTAATCAAGAACTCCTATTTAGCTACTGACTGTACAATGTTATTCTAAACCATAGGCCAATATTCTAAATTTTCTGTGATCAGATTGAGGCAGGGGACAGCAGTGAGAAGGTTCTAGTGTTCTTTAAGCTGCGTCCCACAGTGATAACAGAAGAGAATCTGCACCAGAATGTCCTGGTGTCCTCCATGCTGGAGTCTCACATCAATACCCTCTATCAGGCGTTGCAAAAGGTGGTTGCTCCTATTCTACTAAGCTCAATCTTGACTGTGTAATGACAACATCAACAGTTTTATACCTATGTAATGAAGTAGTAAGCAGTAGCCAGATGGGGCCGCTGAAAATCTTGGGGGGGCACACCAAAAGCCATAACTAACTTTCAGGAATTCTATTACGCTGTTATAGTATGTAGGCTAGTTGAAAGCAATCAATCAATCAAATTTTCAAATGTATTTTATTTATAAAGCCCTTTTTACATCAGCAGTTGTCACAAAGTGCTTTTACAAAACACCCGGCCTTAAACCCCTAGGAGCAAACAACTGTAGTGTTGAATTTCAGTGGCTAGGAAAAGCTCCCTAAGAAGGCCGAAATTTAGGAAGAAACCTAGAGAGGAACCAGGCTCAGAGGGGTGATCAGTCCTCTTCTGGCTGTGCCGGGTGAACATATTAAGAGTACAAATTATAATAATTAAAAAATGCATGTGAGTCCAGAGTCTATTTAAACCAGGTCGGAAGCATGACCAGATGGACAAAGACAGGGACGGGGACGGGGGGGGTGGGGTCAGCAGAGTGGCAGGTGAAATCGTCAGGTATCGTCTTGATCTGCAACGCAACCAGGAGGATTTTGGACAGGGACAGCAACGAGTCTTTCAAGCCTGGTAATCCGCAGGTTTGGGATATATAGTGGAGAAGGAGAACTGACCCTACTCCCCCAGCACAATAATATAGCAGCGTAAGACCTTGGGGCTGAGACAGGGGGGTCCAGTGACACTGCGGCCCTATCCGGGGGAGGCCCCGGACAGGGCCCAACAGGCAGGAAATCAATCCACCCACATTGCCAAGCATCAACCAAAGGGACACCCACCAACCGCAAAAACCCTGAATGAGGGCCGAGTATTGCCAGCAGAGTACAGCCCAATTGTACAAGTGCGCAACAGAGAAACAACAACAAGCCAGTGACTCTGCCCCCAAATGGCATTGGAGGGAGGGCATCCCAGTGGCGATGAGAGCCCACCTGGCAAGACAGCAAGGGTGGACAGTATCAAGCCTTTCTGGTCACCTTCACGCCCCTGGGCCAGACTACACTTAATCATAGACCATGCTGTAGAGATGAGTATTTTGTAGACACTTGAAAGTTTGCACTGAATCTGCATTTCTAACCTTAACTGGCAAATCATTCCTCAGTAGTGGAGCTCTATTAGAGAAGGCCCTGCCTCCGGCTGTTTGTTTAGAAATTCTAGGTACAATTAAAAGGCCTGCATCTTGCAATCTAAGGTTACGTGTAGGTAAGTATGGCTGGATCATTTCAGCGAGGTAAGTAGGAGCAAGTCCATGTATTGATTTATAGGTTGACAATAAAACCTTAAAATCAGCCCTAACCCTAACAGGCAGCCAGTGTAAAGAGGCTAGTACTGGAGTAATATGTTGACATTTTGTAGTTCTAGTTAGGATTCTAGCAGCCGTGTTCAGCACTAATTGAAGTTTATTTATTGATTTATCACGTAATCTAATCAAGAAGTAACAAAAGTTTCTGATTCTTGCAATGTTTCGAGGATGAAAATAAGCAACTCTTGACATATATTTTATATGTTCATCAAAGGAGAAGTCAGGGTCAAGGGTAACGCTGAGGTTTCTTACAATTTTTTGGGATACGACCACGCAGTCGTCGAGGTTCACAGTGAGATCTACCAACAAAGCTCTTTGTTTCTTGGGTCCTAAAATGAGCATTTCTGTTTTTCTTGAATTTAAAAGCAAGAAATATTCTGTCATCCACTTTCTAATATCTGAAACACATGCTTCCAAAGTAGCTAATTTTGGGGCTTCTCCATGCTTCATCGAAATATATAACTGTGTGTCATCAGCATAACAGTGAAAATTGACATTGTGATTTCGGATTACATCACCCAGAGGCAGCATATATAGTGAGAACAATAATGGGCCAATAATGAAGCAAGCTAAGACCAGCCTGGCTATGCATTTGATATTTTCTTTCACAATAACTATTATGAAAAATATACATTATTGATTTAAAGATGCTCTACGTAACATTTTGCAAATAACTAAAATGTGAGAAACAGCGCCCCTAATTCCTCCCTCTACACCCCTCTCCCCCCCAGCCTGAGTTTGATTGACAGTGGCAAGGGCATAGCTTTGTTTTGTATATTGGGGGGGGTCAGAGTAGTATTTATTTACCTTGTGCAGATCTACGGTTCCAAAAGTCACCACTACACACTTGCTGTGAATACATGTCATTGTCGAAAAACATTTATAAAAATGAATTAAATTACATGCTTTGAGTATCAAAATATGTTTTTGTTTTTTGTATATGAAGGTTTTAAGCTCATGTTATGCTCTTTTTGAAGTTTTCATAATATTCACTGGCAAGCATGGACAAATTAAGATGGGGATCAATACTTATTGATGGTGGTATAGGGTACACAGCAATGTATTGTATGGGGGTAAATTTCTCAAAATTCACCTGTGCCTTCTCGAATTCCCCCTGCTCTCACTTGACACATGTTTGCAATCACAAAACTGTTTATAGTACCTCAAATATGATTGGTAGACTTATTGTTTAATCATGTCTTCTTTATGTTACAATGCCGTTGATTTAAAACCCAGGGTTCTATACAATGTGACCGCGCTATCATTGGCCATTAGTGCAATATAGTGATGGGAATTTCGAGTCTTTTTAGTGATCCAGCTCACTTAAAAGAGATGGTTCATTTTGGCTCTCAAAACGGCTCCTCGTTCAGTATTTTTTTTTTTTCACCCTTTATTGCAAATATGATTATGCACATTTTTCATATCAACCCAAATTATCTAACGCCCATAATAACATGTACTGGCCTTAGTAAAGCTGTGGAAAGTAATACTTTTATTTGTTAATTTATCTTTAACTGAAATGATGCATTTTAATCCTTGCAGGTTCCATGCATTAAAAAAATAAGTGCAAAATCTTGTTAACAATGCAGTAACTCTTCATTGTGTTGAAACATTTTTAATAGTGAAAGAACAGTAGAACAGATCACAATCGAACACTATAAGAGAACATTGCAACACACATTATCTTATAATGTAAAATAGTTAAAGGAAAAAATGACTAAGTCATATTATTATTACCAGTTCAACGTGGTATTTGTTCTAATCGTTGGGCAAACAATAAACATGTTTCAAGGTTCAACAGATGAGGAACTATTGTGTTAGATAGGGTTGTCCTGCTTGGAAGAACATAAGCTGGATTTAGAACATGACAGTAGTTTCTGAATCTCTTGTCCCCAACAATGGTTGGAAATCTCTGGCCACCATTTTAACCATTTCTTCATCTGTCATCTTCTTTGATGAGGTAATGGCCTTTGGCATGTACTGGCCTATGGAGGTCTGGGTGGCAGGTTTGGTAGAGGCATTTGCTAGCATCAGGTAACACACCAACAGCAACTTTCAGCTGTGGCAACAGGACTGTTAGATGTTTCGTTTTTACGTGCCTGTGGAGATTGTTGGTGGAGCCAGAACGAATTGAAAGTGTTGCTCTGCAAATACTGCATACTGTATTTTCCTAGTTTTTTTTTTTGTAGAAAACGTCCATATTTGAGATTTTTTAGGAATGTCACTCATGTTGGCATCCTAGCTACTGAGTCTTTTTGTGGGTGCCATGCAATTTTTTTTATATAGGCTATACAAAAAAATCGATAATTGAACGCATTCACAGATAGTGTATATTACAAGATGGTAATACGAATTAACATTTTACAAAAATGTTAATTTTTCAAGTTTTTGAGTTTTTTTAATATTATTAAAGTTTATATGTACATTTATGTATATCCTATCGAATTCCGTCATTGGCCAAATACAACATCAGTCAAGGGTTACGTCTTAATTAATGGGTTCACGGTTCAGGCTATTCCTTTGGAATTATATTTTTGTTCAACGTTATAACAGTGGGCAACATTTTGTACAACAAGTTTATTTTAATAATTGTGGTTTACGGCAAATGCCTTTTGTAAATGACTTCTTTTAACACAACTTCCCTCAAACATATTTAAGAGCCAAATTAACAGTTTTCTGTTCGCGAATCGGCTCCCATCGTTCACCAAAAAGAGACATTTGTTCGCGAACGACCCATCACTGGAGAGCAGGGGGTTTCGAGAAGGCGCATTTGAATTTTGAGAAGTCGCGGAGAAATTCCAAGCTACGATATCTGTGCCCTCACAATGTTTATACTCTCGCGCGAATGGTCCTTCGCTCACGCGGCTTGTGTTTCTGCTCTCTCAAATCTCCTCGAAGTGGCACCGGCGTGCGCCCGAGTTTGGTCCTCTGCACGCGCAGCTTGTGTTTCTGCTCTCTCGACTCCATCTTGTGTGCACGTGAGTTTTGAGACTGATGTGACACCATACTTCATTTCTTTTTGCTTTAAGATAAGACTGTACATAGCCAACAGCAGCCTGCATGCCAGACACACTTTATGATTTTCTTTGGAGAGAAGATCACGAAGTGCACTCCGATTCTCCAGTAACAGCTTCTGCCAACAAACGCCCCAAAACAGTTTGGCCTTTCTCGAACTGTTGGTGCAGACCTTTAACAGTAGCTGCTGTAGGCGAATTACCTCCCGCCATCTCCTCCAAGCTTGTGAGGACAGAACCATACTGATTGAGGACTGACTGGATGGCTTTATGTCTGACAGTCCCTCTAGTTGTACCCAATCAAGGGCACTTCGGATGAGGATGGAGGCTGAGCAGGCCTTTTGCATGATCAGGTTCACACAATGTGCTCCGCAATGCACATACAGGGCCAGAGGCTGATTTTCTTAATAAGTGCCTGGGCACCAGAGTGCTTACCAGACATGTTGGCTGCTCCATCATACATCTGGCCACGCAATCCTGACGGGCAGATTTAATCGGATTAATACATCCATTGCAGTCTTGGCAAGGCTCTGTTCTGAGGTTTCTGACACTGCATATAGATCTATAAAATCTTCTTGTGGCAGCAAGTCACGGTCAACATATCTGAGGCATATGGACTCTAGCTCTTTTCCTGAGATGTCTTGGGTTTCATCAATTACTAAAGAAAACCGAGTAATTGGGAGGGATCTGATGGTATTGGCTGTTCTTCTGATAATGTCATTACTCATTTACTGAAGAACCTCATTTTGTATCTGGGGACTAGTATAGTCTTGGTTGTGCATTAGTAACCAGCCTTCTGCTTTGTCCTTTAAAAGTTGGCACTGATTTCCATTTTCGTCTTCATGACCTCATAAGGCTACACCCTAAATACTTAAATAAATACTTAACTGAACCTACAACCACCAGTTGACAATGTCTTGCTTCCTCTTGTTGTCTGGCTAAAGATGTACAGAGTTGTGTGTCCACAAGGTTTGATACTTGTGCATTCACTGTAACTGAGAGGCAAAGTGAATTACTTTTTGAATGAGCTGAAAACATTTCAATAGCTTTCTTCCAATTTTTAAAGCCTGTGTTAATAAATACAGGGTCTAACTTTGTTCCAAAGGGTGACTTTTTATTTAAAAATACTTTGAAAATATAAAACACCTTTTAAAGAGGCACTATAATGTAGCCATGGGAAATCTTTGAATCAATTCTCATGAAATGACAAAACTGTCAGCTTGTTTCTGTGTAAAAATAAACTTGGGATGTCGTTGATTTGGTTTTGTAAAACTGCTGATGTCTAAATCTTCTGTTATGGCTCTATCCCTGGCATCTTCTGTTATGGCTCTATCCCTGGCATCTTCTGTTGTGGCTCTATCCCTGGCATTTGTCCTCAACTTGTCCTTGACCTGAGGCTCAGTTCCCTACAAAGAAACATGGCAAACACAGTGTTACTTTCTATTCTCAGAGTGACAAACTTCCACAATATTGGACCACATTAATAGTTTAAAGAATGACTATACAGAAAAAAATATCTGTTTTCACCATTTCCTTAGCACTAGCCTCCAAATTCTCACCTGATGACTTGTTGGTCCTCTCATCGCATAACCATTGGTGGTGCCCTGTCCTGCTCTACTGCCTGCCTCAGACCCCTGCCACAATAACTAAAAAATATCAAAATGTAACTCCCAACATTTGGTATAGAAAATATCCTACAAAAAACCTCAGTCACGGCAATAGCTAGATTAAAATGTACCGCGCAGCTAGACATTTTTACAGCCAAACAACATCTGGTTTGTGTAAAGTTTCTTACCACAAGAAGCGCCATGTGAGTCAAAATGAAGTTCTATGTTTTGTATTTTCATTTACTCTGCCAATTTTTGTTTCATGTCCCCACCATTTCTTGACTTTTACTAAATAAGGCTATTAAACACTGTTGTTTTCAGAATTTTGACAAACTCAACTGGTGTCATAACCACGATTATGGGAGTATTTTATTTGTTGTTATTTATTCCAGGCAGCGAATAGGTAGTTGTAAAATCATTTTACAGTGTCACATGCTGAAAATGTGTGGATGTTTATATTGCATGATGATTAATAGTTTTTGAGGTTTCCAAAACACTTATAACATTTAAATTGATCTCAACTACAAGCTTGATTTCAGAATATACAAAACTACCATCAAATAACCTTACCTGATTGGATTATTTTTTCCCTGCCTCAACATGGGGGCTTCTCACAGTTTCACTTTCTTTAATGTCTGCCTTTGACCCCTGTCATAAACAAATGTCCAAATACCATTATTATTGTGACAAAAATGTAAATGCTGTCTTTAATAATAAGTTTAGCTCATTTAAAAATACATAGATAAAATAAATTAAAACATGGAACTTGCTGGCAATTATTTGGATTGTTTTATACCAGATGCCTTAACTAGCATTGTTAATTCTCTCCTGATGACCTGGTCCTTTTTTCTCTGCTTCAACATGAGTGATGCTTTCAGAGTAACTCTCTCTACTGTCTGCCTTAGATAATTCTGCCAGACAGCCAACTACAGTACGTAGTAACAGTTTGTTATTAGCTAGTAGTGAGACTGGTGTAGTTAGCTAGCTATGTTGCTAGTTCTAGCTCTGCATTCGCCAAAACATTCTAATATCTTGCAGTTTTTTTTCTACAGTGTTGGCCCATCCATTAAAGCTGTCTGCACAAACATGACTTGTCTATAACTACAGCTGAAAAGAGAAATATCAGATATACCCTGCTAGCGGTGGAGCTAGGTTAGCTGGCTTCTCAGATAGCTAGTTACCTAGTTCGTAGCTTAAGAGCCACTTCACTTGTTGGAACTATTCAATATTATTATAAATAATTCTACAAAAAAGAAAAACATTTGTGAAATGTTCAGAAACTCGTTTAAACCCTTCAAAACATAGCTAGCAAATGCATTGGCAACAACACAGGTAAGAAACGTTAGCTATCTAGTTATATGTGTTCCTTTAGACATATGTATATTTTATGTAAATTGGGTTAAATTAGACTAGGCCAGTGACATAACTGTAGGCTAGCTAAAGTTAGCTTAGTGGTTTTGGGTGCTACAGTTGTCTAGTGTAACACAATATCAAGCTGAACAACCTGTATAATAATGCACAGATCTTTTTGCCTGTCCAGAAAGAAAGTGCTAACTCCATGTACAGTTTCTCATTTTTCATTGGGTAACTAGCCAAGCTAGCGTTAGCTTAGCGGCACTGGGAGCTACATATAGTTAGCTATTCAAATACAAAGCTAAACAATTCGTATATAATAATGTGAATAAATAAACTTCCTTTCTGAAAGAAAAAGTAGTAATCAGAGTCAAACTCCATCCCTTTTAAAGTCATTAGCTCTTCGACCTTGGAAATGCTGCTGAACCAATGTTTATTTGTCGCCCTTGCTTAATCCAGCTCTTTTACGAATAGCACAACTCCCTGAAGTCTTTCTTCACTTGGCAGTTTTCGATGTGTATGCTGTTGTAGGCAACGGAAGAATTGGTATTTTGTTGTAATCTCTAGCTGCCATTGCATCTTCTGTTTGAAAAATGTTTTCTTAGCTCTTTATCGCTGACATTTTCTACCTCCAGGCTGTATGCATGTTCACAAACGGAGCCAAACTTTGCCTCGCCAAAGGCCATTGGCAAAAGATTGGCTGCAATGTCACTACCTGAGTCACATTTTTCAATGAAAAAATCCTACCTACTTCACTTGTAAATGAACAGTACCTAATGTAAAATATCAGATGGAAGCATATTATGCGTACTCAGAAGCATATTATGCATATGTGACTAGCGAGTTGGGCCAGTGGAGGGGCCACCAATTGCATCAGGGTGGCCGTGCCCCCCCCCCGGCCACCCCTTGGCGGCGCCAGTGGTTATAGCTTGCAGGTGTTACAAGTTTATTTCTTGATTTGTTCCCAATATTAAGGATGAGCATTTGACTCTAAGATTGTAGACCTTCTTAGTGAGCGGGACCAGAGCCTGGGGTCAGAACAAACTGGCAAGAGAAGCCAAAGAGAGGATGTCGGAATCCAGCCGTTCATATAGTGTGCATACAGTATCTCACAGAAGTGAGTACACCCCTCACATTTTTGTAAATATTTGATTATATCTTTTCATGTGATAACACTGAAGAAATGACACTTTGCTACAATGTAAAGTAGCAAGTGTACAGCTTGTATAACAGTGTAAACTTGCTGTCCCCTCAAAATAACACAACACACAGCCATTACTGTCTAAACCGCTGGAAACAAAAGTGAGTATCATGACGACATCACGGAGCTGGTGGATATTAGAGACCTTGCACTCTCCACCTTCTGTTTGGGGATGCCCCACAGATGCTCAATAGGGCTTAGGTCTGGAGACATGCTTGGCCAGTCCATCACCTTTACCCTCAGCTTCTTTAGCACGTCTTGGAGGTGTGTTTGGGGTCGTTATCATGCAGCCCCAGACCATGACACTCCCACCAACATGCTTGACTGTAGGCAAGACACACTTGTCTTTGTACTCCTCACCTGGTTGCCGCCACACACGCTTGACACGCTTGTCTTCAGCAAACTGTTTGCGGGCTTTCTTGTGCATCATCTTTAGAAGAGGCTTCCTTCTGGGACGACAGCCATGCAGACCAATTTGATGCAGTGTGTGACGTATGGTCTGAGCACTGACAGGCTGACCCCCCACCCCTTCAACCTCTGCAGCAATGCTGGCAGCACTCATACGTCTATTTCCCAAAGACAACCTCTGGATATGACACTGAGCACGTGCACTCAACTTGTTTGGTTGACCATGGTGAGGCCTGTTCTGAGTGGAACCTGTCCTGTTAAACCGCTGTATGGTCTTGGCCACCGGGCTGCAGCTCAGTTTCAGGGTCTTGGCAATCTTCTTATAGCCTAGGCCATCTTTATGTAGAGCAACAATTCTTTTTTTTCAGATCACATTGTAAGATTACATTTTTTTATCAACATATGGAGAAAAAGCAATTTTAATAATAGCACTAAAGTTTTACTTTTTGGATTTTCTTCTCCAGGTAGCAGTATAGAAGAGCATGGCAATAATCTAATCACAGTATAATGGATTAGCATTATCATTTTATAAAAAATCTATTTTTTTATCTTACTGAGATGGAAAAAACTGTTCTTGAAATATCATCTGAATATTTGGTAAATGAGAGACCAGGTTCCAGTGTAATGCAACGGTTCATCCTCATTTGTTTTGGAGTTGTACAACCACCAAAGTCCAAAGACCAAAATCTGACAAAGAAACTTAAAACAAACATTTATTTTTTTACATTAAAACTAAATGTTTCTGACATCCACTTCCTTATGTCTAAAACACTGGCTTCCATGACAAGCAATTGTGGGTGCCTTGCTATGTTGCATTGAAATGAAATTAACAACATAGCAAGGAAAATGGACATTGTGTTTCCAGATAGCATCACCAAGACGAAGGATATACAGTTAAGTGAAAACAAAAATAGTCCCAAAAAACAACAAGACCACAGATGGTGTGGCATTTCAAAGAATAGAAAACATTGTAATTTTTTATTTTACAGTTCATGATGAATTCCCTGATTACAAACATCCTGGGACGTTTTGGGCACATGGAAAGTGTTTAGTAATAAGCATTGTTTCAATTGTACTCTTGTAGCCTGCGTTCCAGTCTGTTGAGCCAACTGTGCCAGTACCTAGTAAGTCCCTGCCAGTGGTGAAGATGACCAACCCATTGCTTTCTGAAAGGGTGTCTGTTTACTTTCATCGTGAAAAATGTTCAGGGACAACACCATGGGCACCTAATGCTGTGATTGTGAGGTTACATTCTCAGATGAGCTGTCCAAATATTTTATTTTCTCTGGAAGATATTTGTTTTTGATATTGAAGACCAGAGCCCTATCTCAGTCCCAGATAAAAGGGTACATACACCTCTGTAGGTAAACAATATAATGTAACATCAGAACCCTGGTTGTCAACAACCTCTATTATTTGATTCATTTATTTTCTGTTATTGAACTGGATATCTGAATGTCTCAATTTTTTTGTCCATGATTGTTATTTTATCTATTGGATTTAAGTAACGTGAGGAATAAGAGAGGTCAATTAGTATGTTATTTGAAACTGACTGTACAAAAATAGGACATTATTTTCTTTTCATAAATTCAATAATGTCAATACATTCAATATTCTTTCCTAAACAGATTTCTTGTATTCCACTTCAAAAAAAATTATATACCAAGAAGCAAGTGTTAGAAACCAGCCATTCGTATAGTGGTGAAATAATGATTGTGTACCTGGTCGTCAAGGGAGAGAGTCATTCAGTTATTTATTGCAGCATTTGATAGTCTATTGTTCATGATGTTACAGACTCGATACTCTGTCTTACAAACTCTATCTCAAAGAATCCTCCGGTCTTCCTCTGCTTTAAAGACATCAGAGTGCAGAATAGAAAACAGTATTGTAAACCCATTGGCTGATTACTGTCGCACTTTGAATGAACGTGACTTCCTGTGTACGGATAAACGGATGTTCTGTTGTCATCTAAATATAACAAGCATACATTTATACACTTCAGCGCTAGGTTTGGTATGCTCCATCTTAAAAACATCATGCATATGCTGGTATACTTAACACCTCATTGAGTTCAAGGAACAACTGTAAATAGATGGAGTTCTTCGATTAAACCTTTAAAGGGTTTTTAGGGAGAACCATTTGAGATATTAGGGTTTTAGTCACCAATAATGTTTTTTTTTTTGCAGCACTCTACATAGAGGTTACAGAGAGAACCATTTTGGTATAAAGGGATTATTAGAAGAATACTCACAGAAAGTTCAAGGAAGAACCCTACATTGATTCAACTGCTTAAGCAAGAGATGAGGCAGCAGTGTAGATTACTATCATCAGTGTAAAAATGAAAGCCCTACTCTACCCACACCAAACTATATTCTGTGCATAGTCTGAATATTATGTGGTTCACCACAGTTTCTGTCAACCCTCGAAAATAAACTTAACATGCCCAGTGCATATTTATAGCACATAGGGGCCATAGTCGTTTACAGTAACTTTGCTAAACCCATTGGTTTAAAGCAGTGGTCTAAAATGGTTAACTGCTAGCTTTTCTCCTGGCAGAACTAGCCGTGATAATTATGCTATCTGGCACTTTCAATTTCATCAAATTTGCAATCAAACTTTACTTTGACGGTTATAAAGTAAAAATACTTGTATTCTACTTCTGAAGTGATACCGTTGTTGCTGACTAATAATAGGAAATATGGTTTACCTGCAGATTAAATGGGATTTCCAAATTAGTCCAGAATGGGGTATATAATAAATGTTTTATGTTTGACGGTAGCTTTGGTTGTCTGTGTCGTTTGTTCTCACTGTTCCTGTACACTACACCACTTTGCATGAGTTTTATGTTACGGGTCTCTGTACCATCCACCCTAGACTGCTAGAGCCACAGGGTTCGTAACAACAGCCCTCAGTTTTAGGCCTTAACATTTCTACAGTAGTTGGTGGTGTCCATTTCTGATGTGCTCTAGATAGAGCACCAGTAGAATAACTAATTCAGATCAAGTAGAATAATTAATTTAGCAAGGTCGAGCTATTGAAATATCTGGCAGCTCATCATTTCAGACCAATTATGTAAACTAGAAGTTTTAGAAAAAGTATGGCCCTACACCGATCAACCATAACATTATGACCACTGACAGGTGAAGTGAATAACACTGATAATCTCGTTATCATGGCATCTGTCAGTGGGTGGGATATATTAGGCAGCAAGTGAACATACTGTCCTCAAAGTTGATGTGTTAGAAGCAGGAAAAATGGGCAAATGTAAGGATCTGAGCGTCATTGACAAGGGCCAAATTGTGATGGCTAGACAACTGGGTCAGTGCATCTCCAAAACTGCAGCCCTTGTGGGGTGTTCCCGGTCTGCACTGGTCAGTACCTATCAATAAGTGGTCCAAGGAAGGAAAAGCGGTGAACCGGTGACAGGGTCATGGGCAGCCAAGGTCATTGATGCACGTGGGAAACAAAGGCGGGCCCGTGTGGTCCGATCCAACAGACGTGCAACTGTAGCTCAAATTGCTGAAAAGGTTCATGCTGGTACTAATAGAAAGGTGACAAAACACTCAGTGCATCGCAGTTTGTTGTGTATGGGGCTGCGTAGCCACAGACCAGTCAGGGTGCCCGTGCTGACCCCTGTCCACTGCCAACAGCACCAACAATGGGCACGTGAGCATCAGAACTGGACCATGGAGCAATGGAAGAAGGTGGCCTGGTCTGATGAATCACGATTCCTTTTACATCACGTGGATGACCGGGTGCGTGTGCGTCGCATACCTGGAGAACACATGGCACCAGGATACACTATGGGAAGGAGGCAAGCCAGCAGAGGCAGTGTGATGCTTTGGGCAATGTTCTGCTGGGAAACCTTGGGTCCTGCTATTCATGTGGATGTTATTTTGACACGTACCACCTACTTGAGCATTGTTGCAGACCATGTGCACCCTTTCATGGCAACAGTATTCCCTGATGGCACTGGCCTCTTTCAGCAGGATAATGCGCCCTGCCACAAGGCAAAAATGGTTCAGGAATGGTTTGAGGAATACAACGAGTTCAAGGTGTTGACTTGGCCTCCAAATTCCCCAGATCTCAATCCAATCGAGCATCTGTGGGATGTGCTGGACAAACAAGTCTGATTCATGGAGGCCCCACCTCGCAACTTACAGGACTTAAAGGATCTGCTGCTAACATCTTGGTTTCAGATACCACAGCACACCTTCAGAGGTCTAGTGGAGTCCATGCCTTGACAGGTCAGGGCTGTTTTGGTGGCAAAATGTAGACCTACACAATATTAGGCAGGAGGTCATATTGTTATGGCTGATTGGTGTATATTGTTTGTTCATCATGGCATAACCATACTGCAGGTCCATATTGGATACAAACTATGTAACTAGTTAAATTTATACAGTTAGCTCCGTGAATAAAAGGACACTGACACAAGATTGGTTATCTTGGTTTTTACCAAAATAGATTTAGGTTATAGTTAAATAAAGAATATGGCCTTAAAGTGCAGTCTCTCAGCTTGCTTGAATTTGAGGGTATTCACATCCAAATTAAAGGAAGGGTTTAGGAATTACAGCTCTTTAATATGTAGCGCCCTCTTTTTCAAAGGACCAAAAGTAATTGGACAACTGATTCAAATGCTGTTTCATGGACAAGTGTGGGCTATTCCTTTGTTATTTCTTCAACAATTAAGCAGGTAAAAGGTCTGGAGTTAATTCCAGGTGTGGCATTCGCATTTGGAAGCTGTTGCTGTGAACCCACAACATGTGGTCAAAGGAGCTCTTAATGCAAGTGAAACAGGCCATCCTTAGGCTGCAAAAAACAAAAATTCATCAGAGAGATAGCAGGAACATTAGGAGTGGCCAAATCAACAGTTTGGTACATTCAGAGAAAAAAAGAACGCACTGGTGAGCTCTGCAACACAAAAAGGCCTGGACGTCCACAGAAGACAACAGTGGTGGATGATCGTAGGGTCCTTTCCATGGTAAAGAAAATCCCCTAAACAACATCCAGCCAAGTGAAAAACATTCTCCTGGAGGTGGGCAGATCATTATCCAAGTCTACCATAAAGAGAAGAATTCACGAGAGCAAATACAGAGGGTTTAACACAAGGTGCAAACCATCCATAAGCCTCAAGAATAGAAAGAAAAGAATAGACTTTGCCAAAAAACATCTGAAAAAGCCAGCCCAGTTCTGGAACAGCATTCTTTGGACAGATAAAACCTGTACCAGAATGATGGGAAGAAAAAAGTATGGAGAAGGCTTGGAATGGCTAATGATCCGAAGCATACCACATCTGTAAAACACAGTGGAGGCAGTGTGATGGTATGGGCATGCATGGCTTCCAATGGCACTGGGTCACTAGTGTTTATTGATGATGTGACAGAAGACAGAAGCAACTTGGTGAATTCGGAAGTGTATAGGGATATATTGTCTACTCAGATTCAGCCAAATTCAGCGAAGTTGTTTGGACGGCGCTTCACTTTACAGATGACCCAAAACATACTGCGAAGGTAACCCAGGAGGTTAAGGCAAAGAAGTGAAATAGTCTGCATTGGCTGAGTCAATCACCTAATCTCAACCTGATCGAGCATGCATTTCACTTTCTGACAACAAAAAAAAGGCAGAAAGACCCATGAAAAAACAACAACTGAAGATAGCTGCAGTAAAGGCCTGACAAAATATCACAAAAGAGGAAACCCAATGTTTGGTGATGTCCATGCGTTCCAGACTTCAAGCAGTCATTGCCTGCAAAGGATTCTCGGCAAAGTATTAAAAATTGTATTTATGATTGTGTTAATTGGTCCAATTTCATTTGAGTCCCTCAAATAAGGGGACTGTGTATGAACATGGTTGCAATTCCTAAACGTTTCATACAATATTTTTGTTCAGCCACTTGAATTAAAGCTGAAAGTCTACACTTCAATTGCATCTTTATTATTTTATTTCAAATCCATTGTGGTGGCGTACAGAGCCAAAACTATGAAAATTGTGTTTATGTCCAAATATTTCCGGACCTAAGTGTATGTTAAAAAAATTCAATAAGACAACTGTGCAGCACAGGGTTTCTTTACATGGAATTCAGGATGTGTGAAGGGAGAAAGTTATTAACATTTGTATGTATACATGTTTATATCAATTGGTATTCATTTAGCTGCATGCCGTTCGAGAGATGGTAAAGTATTTTCTCTCAACTTAACAAAGTGAGAGTCTCTCTGATATGGAAGAGGAGGTTTGGCCAATGGTTTCTGCCTAGCAACAGATGAGGGTGCTGTTATTCTCCAGTTCCCTGCGTTGTGTTTGTATTCCATTATCAATGCCACTAACCTGTTCTCTGACTTCATGGCCAGTCTTGGCCTTGACTCACCCACAAGAATTAGATAACAACATGTCTGCAACAAGTGTACCTCTTTATAGAGAACAGGAATGGAAGAGACAGATACCGTGGTGAAATGGAAAAGTTCAATATTGAAGAAAAGTACTAAATACAAAGTTTCCCACAAAAAAAGTCAGTTTCTTACATTTTAATTCACCATACTTCACTTCCCTTTCTGATCTTTTCTGTTATGTTTTAATTATTCCCCTTCTCTGCCCCTTCCATGCCATATCCAGAACACAGACCATTTTGTGACTGAGGCTTTGGAGACGTTGAGGTCTCGTCCACAGAGCATTAATGAAGTGGGTTAAACAGCCAGATATCGGCCTTTAAACCTGAAATAAGCAACTCACTCTTAGGGACTGTTTCAGACAGGAAACACCACATAATTGATCTATCCATTTATTGAGAACAATGGAAGTACGATGTCTTGGCGTGAGGTTCTGTTTCTTGAGGTAACTCACTGCCGTCACATGACGTAAATACATAATACTAATGATGGTGTAAAATTGTAACATTAATAGCAATAATTACAGGCAATGAGCAAGGTATGCAGTACCAATCCCCCCCAGCAGAAGGAAACACAGAACCAAACAGGTGGAGGCTGGGGCAGTGGGTGGGTTGGCAACCTCATGCTAGTACGACCGGCAGCGTACTGTAGCAGAAATGAGTGAGTCCCTCACTTAAATAGTCTGGAATGTTTAGATAATGAAACTGAGACTGTGGTAGGAGCTGCCCCTACATCTGCTGATGTAGCTGAGTCAGTGCATCACTTGGGATCTCTAGCTATGCTTATGTGTTGCCTAAACAGTTTTTTGACTTTTTGAAGGGGAAGTTCACCCAAGTGGCCTCAACTTCACCCGTTTTGTGTTGACCCACACGAAGTATTACAACATTTGGTTTATCACTTGCCATTACATGCCATTGATTTACAGTGGATATAAAAAGTCTACACACCCCTGTTAAAATGCCAGGTTCTAGTGATGTGAAAGAATGAGACAAAGATAAATCATGTCAGAACTTTTTCCACCTTTAATGTGACCTATAACGTGAACAATTCAATTGAAAACAAACTGAAATCTTTGAGGGGGAAAAATAAAAAACTCACAATAACCTGGTTGCATAAGTGTGCACACCCTTAAGACCAAAAAGACCAAGAGAAGCTCATCCATGCTTTTATCTCTAGTAGGGTTGACTACTGTAATGGCCTTTTAACTGGACTCCCGAAAAAGACTGTAAAACAGCTGCAGCTCATTCAGAATGCGGCTGCTAGAATGTTAACCAGAACCAAGAGAACAGAGCACATCACTCCGGTTTTTAAATCTTTGCATTGGCTTCCAGTCAGTTACAGAATAGATTTCAAAGTGGTGCTTTAATTTATAAATCTCTGAATGGTTTAGGACCCGAATACATTTCTCATATGTTTGAAGAATATAAACCGAGCAGGGCTCTTAGATCCATGAACACAGGTCAGCTAGTAGTGCCCAGAGACCATACTAAATATGGAGAAGCTGCGTTTAGCACTTATGCTGTACACAACTGGAAAAAACTACTAGAAGATCTTAGACGTGCCCCAAACGTATCCATTTTTAAATCCAGGTTAAAAACACTTCTCTTTTCACGTGCCTATGACTGAGCACTTAACCACACTGTTTAGCCTTATAGCTTCCTATGTTTTTATTCCATTTTTAATCTTTATATGTTTTCTTATTGTATTTTTATTATTATGATGTTTTCATTTGTTTTGATGTTTTCATTTGAGTATTTGTTTTTATGTTATTGTATTTTTATATTTTTTTATTTTATTTTTCTTTGTAAAGCACATTGAATTGCTTCTATGTATGAATTGTGCTATATAAATAAACTTGCTTGCTTGCTTGCTTAAACTAATACTTTGTTGAAGCACCTTTTCATTTTATTACTGCACTCTATTAGCATGGCACATCTTGACGTGGCAATATTTGCCCACTCTTCTTTGCAAAAGCACTCCAAATCTGTCAGATTGCGAGGATATCTCCTGTGCACAGCCCTCTTCAGATCACCCCACAGATGTTCAATTGGATTCAGGTCTGGGCTCTGGCTGGGCCATTCCAAAATGTTAATCTTCTTCTGGTGAAGCC
>JACXGI010010784.1:0-27049 GCA_016801175.1 Esox masquinongy
GGGACATTAGGGAGAGCAGGGACAGTGGGGACGGTAGGACAGCAGGGACAGTGATGATGGCAGGGACCGAATGGACAAAGGAGACGGCAGGGACATTGGGGACAGTAGGGAAAATAGGGAGAGCAGGGACAGTGTTGACAACAGGGAGAGCAGGGACAGTGGGGACGATAAGATAATGGGGATAGTGGGGACAATAGGGAGAGTGGAGACAGTGGGGATGGTAGGACAGTAGGGACAGTGGGACAATAGGGAGAGAGGGGACAGTTGGGATGTGTCTCCAACAATAATTCTGATCAGTCTACACAAAATTTACCAATTTTTCCGCTCCAGAAAAGGTTAATGCTCAAAATCCCTGTTGTTACTCCTGATTAGATATGCGGGAGAGAGCTGTTCTTAATTGGTACCCAGCTGCTACCAGTTTTCTATGTTAGTGAGCAAGCAGAGCTGCTGAAGCAACATAGCATTGAGTGATAATGTTAAACCTTGAAATCATATTATGATTTTACACTCCTGGTTAGTATTGTTCAAAATGTATAGTTTTGCTAACAATAGCAACCCATTGCTAGCTCTGTGAAACCTCACATCCTTGCGTGGTGACTGTGAGAATGGTTTGATAATATCGTCACACCAACAGGCTAATATTAGCTTAGCCTTAGCTAATTGCTTACTTCAATACATCTTTGATGACAGCAGTAAGGCAGTCAAAAAATGGACTAACATAAGGACATTCTTTACAAAAAGCCAAAATGTAATAGTAGAATAATAATAATAATAATCATTTATTGCATTTGTAATGGCTTTTGATTATAGAGGAATAATATCAAAGTGCATGAAAAAGAAAATAAACCAATAATCTTAAGTAAAAGAACTATCAAATAAAAATTAAGTAATATATATGTACAGAATATATACATTAAACTATAATGATAATACAATAAACTAAAATAATAATACCTATTATTACATAATAATGTACAGTATACACCAATCCGCCATAACATTATAACCACCTGCCTAATATTGTGTAGGTCCCCCTTTGCCGCCAAAACAGTCCTGACCCGTTGAGGTATGGACTCCATTAGACCTCTGAGTGTGCTGTGGTATCAAGACGTTAGCAGCAGATCCTTTAAGTTGCGAGGTGGGGCCTCCATGGATTGGACCTCTTTGTCCAGCAAATGCCACAGATGCTCGATTGGATTGAGATCTGGGGAATTTGGAGGCCAAGTCAACACCTTGAACTCGTTGTGTTCCTCAAATTATTCCTGAACCATTTTTGGAGTTTTTTTATTTTTTCAGGAATTTTTTTTATTTGTTTCAGGATCCTTACAGCACTATTTGGAATAGGTTTGGAATAGGATGTTGGAATAGGGTCAAGATTTAATTTTTAATATGATTTCCTGAACAGCAGTAGGTGTCTCCAGAGCAAAATCCAGAGCAAAATCACAAAAGAAGCAGATATGGGTGGTTGGGAAGGAGCCTGAAGGGATCGGGGTTACAGGATAGAATGTTCTCTCTAATTAGGGTTACAGGATAGAATGTTCTCTCTAATTAGGGTTACAGGAAAGAATGTTCTCTCTAATTAGGATTACAGGATAGAATGTTCTCTCTAATTAGGATTACAGGATAGAATGTTCTCTCTAATTAGGATTACAGGATAGAATGTTCTCTCTAATTAGGGTTACAGGATAGAATGTTCTCTCTTATTAGGGTTACAGTATAGAATGTTCTCTCTAATTAGGGTTACAGGATAGAATGTTCTCTCTAATTAGGGTTACAGAACAAAATGTCCTCTCTAATGTTGTTGATTTTATTCTTGAAGAATTCAGCAAATGTATTGTACTGTTCAGTGGTTGCATTGGGAGGGCCAGAGTCTGTTGGTTGGAGGCAGTGGCATCGTTAGGCCTGGGCGACCGGGGCTATAGCCCCGGATCTTTTATGAATAGCCCCGGATCTCAAATTGACCAAAAAATAATAATAAAAAATAGCCCCTGATCTATGCATCTATAATTCCAATCGTGCATCATGACAATGTATATGTTTAGGCTGCTAGCATGTACATCGAAATTTTCTTCTTACATGTACATTCAAAACCCGGTTCTTTCTGTCCTGGGGAGGGGGTATGGGGTGCTAAGCCCCAATTGTATTTTGGATTATCTTTGCCATTCTCAATTAAAGAAGAGTAGAAACTAGAGTGGGCTGCTTTTAAAGCTTTAAAATAACAATTCTGGTGGTCTTTATAGGCTAGTAGGTGGACAATTAAGCCAGTGCTTCTCCACCAACGTTCTATATTGTGGCTGTGTGTCTTCATGTTGAGCAGCTCCTCAGTTAACCATGGGGAAGACCGTTGGAATGATACTTGACAGGATTTTATAGTGGCAAGAATGTTTAAAGTGTTACTCAATGTGCTGTTATACAGGTCAACCATCTCATCAGCGGTGGACTTGTCACTGTCAGATAATAGGGCAGGCTGTACTGACCCCTGGAAGACAGACGTGTCAAGAGACTCAATGTTTCTGAATTTAACAGTCCCCTTAGGGCCGAGCTGAAGTGAAGGACTAATTACAGACAATGTCACAACTCTATGGTCAGAGACACTTAACTCATGTACATCCAGGTCTGATGACAGGACTTCTCCAGTGATGATGAGGTCAAGTGTCTGTCCATGATTGTGTGTGGGGACGTTGAAATGCTGTATCAGGTTATGACAGTCCAGCAGGTTCGGGAAGTCACTGGCAAAGGAACATTATGTTGAATCAATGTGCATGGGCCTTTTCCAGATAGTTAATGCCAGATGAACATCTTTTATTTAGTATGTAGGAATCACCATTTCTGTGCCACATTTCTGTCATGCAAAAAAGTCCTAGGTCATTATCCTTGATAAACTCATGTAATAATAGAGTTTTGTTTGTTAGAGACTGCACGTTAAACAGTGCCAGTCGTAAAAGGGCCTGCTTTAGAGATGGAACATGGACATGTTTAACTTGCTCAAGACAGTCAGATTCTACATTGCTTAAAGCTGGTAGAGTTGAACAAGAAACCAGGCAAGCCTAATTCAGCCAGCCCGCAACAGAATATTTCGCCCACTCAAGATTCGAACCCAGGTCACCTATGTGAAAGGCTGTGTCATTACCCACTACACCACAGAGCTGTACATGCGACAGGTGTCAGTATAGCCTCTTGTCTCTACCCTGAACAAATCCTCTTTTGCCACTGGCCGTTTTAATAGCTAATTGGCCATTCGTGAATGATATTTGTACAGTTAAACTGACTAACGTTTCTTACTAAGTTTACCTCCACCACAAATAGCGTCTATGAACTGTATGGCGTTTGCCACTGGCCGTTTTAACAGCGTATTAGCCAGTAATAGGCTTTACCAGTATCTACTAACTTACTGAATAGTCATAAGAATTCAATCAATCAATCAAATTTATTTATAAAGCCCTTTTTACATCAGCAGTTGTCACAAAGTGCTTTTACAAAACACCCGGCCTTAAAACCCAAGGAGCAAACAACAGTAGTGTTGAATTTCAGTGGCTAGGAAAAACTCCCTAAGAAGGCCGAAATTTAGGAATTGAGCAATTGCTAGCGAGTCTGCCAAAGCTATTTCATTTCATGGCATAAGAACGTATTTTTTTCTTTCATGGCACAACAACGTACTTTTTTCTTTAATTTGTGAATGACATTGATACAATAACTATAAATAAAGGTGATGATAACTAACTTTTTCATCAAGTGAAAAGACAAGAGAATCGTGGAATCTACCAGAAGTAGTTGCAATACTGTATAACCGTAAACCATTTTATTGCGACCCACAAATAAAATTAATAAATGTCGTTGCTCTCAATAGATTGGAACATAGGTCGTCCACGTGAGAGGCACTGTCTTTAACCACTACGCCACGGCATAACACGTTTCAGCAGTCGCTAGACTCCATTGAGGATTGTGTTAAACTGGCTAATGTTTCTTATTAAGTTTACCTTCACCATAGCGTCTATGAACTGTATTGCTTTTGCCAGCGGACGTTTTAACAGCTTATTAGTCAGTAATAGGCTTACTAGTATCTACTAACTTCCTAGGAATAATCATAAGAATTGAGCAATTGTTAGCGAGACTGAAGATGAACTTTTCCATTTCAGAAACAGTCGCAATATAACTGTATACAGTTTTAGTTAAGGCTTACTATAACGTAACTACTGTATGTTGTAGCCAGCAAATGTGTTTGTCTATCCTGACCCAAAAACATGCACGGATGCGTACTTCGAAAATCCACCAGAAACAGTCGCAATATAACCGTAAACTGTTTTATTTCAGGCTTACTATAATGTAGATACTGGAGTTTTTAGCCAGCGAAGTTTTCCTCTATACGGAATAATTCATAATGCGTACTTCGCCTTGCCTGTGAGGAGATACGAACGCGGGACCTATAGTTTACAGGTCCACTTCTCTAACCACTACGCTATTTAACAAGGGGTCAGTCAGTCAGTCAGTCAGTCAGTCAGTCAGTCAGTCAGTCAGTCAGTCAGTCAGTCAGTCAGTCAGTCAGTCAGTCAGTCAGTCAGTCAGTCAGTCAGTCAGTCAGTCAGAGACATTTGCTCTTCTTGGCCGGCTTCGCTTACACGGTCCGGCAAAAAGAGGGTAATGTACAGAACTTTGTGGACAGTGTTGTTTCTTTAATTATTTTCCTATGACTTTGTCTTCCTCAATGTTTGGACTTTTTCTGAAGGATTCCAAGTTACAGAAGTCCTTTTTTAAGCTCCTTACTAACCAATTGTTTAATCCTCTTAAAACTATGAAGAAATGATCTTGAGTAAATCCGAATATCCTTCATTTCAGTCCTTTATAGATCTTATATATAGTATCTCACAGAAGTGAGTACTCCCCTCACATTTTTGCAAATATTTGATTATATCTTTTCATGTGACAACACTGAGGAAATGACACTTTACTACAATGTAAAGTAGTGAGTGTACAGCTTGTATAACAGTGTAAATTTGCTGTCCCCTCAAAATAACTCAACACACAGCCATTAATGTCTAAACAGCTGACAACAGTGAGTAAACCCCTAGGTGAAAATGTCCAAATTGGGCCCAAAGTGTAAATCTTTTGTGTGGCCACCATTATTTTCCAGCACTGAAAGGTGCTTCAACAAAGTATTAGTTTAAGGATGCGCACACTTATGCAACCAGGTTATTGTAAGGGTTTTATTTTTCATTTTTCCCCCTGGAAGATTTCAGTTTGTTTTTCAATTGAATTGTTCAAATTATAGGTCACATTAAAAGTGGAAAAATTTCTGACATGATTTATCTGTGTCTCATTCTTTTACATCACAAAAACCTGGAATTTTGACAGGGGTGTGTAGACTTTTTATGTCCACTGTATATTTGGATTTGAGAATTATGCCGTGTTGGGGTGGAAAATGACAGCAGAATGACAACATACAAAATTAAAATTACTGATGGGATAGCCACAAAGTTTAACTTTGTGAGACACTTGAAATCCCACAAAGACAGGTAAGAATGGCATTACGGCTGTGCTGTGTCTAGCTAGTTAGCGAACGTGCCTTAATGTCAGAAGGGGATACTGTTAAAATAATGTGAGTGAAATGGGGAGAAGGGAAACTAAATTCTGTTCAAGGAATTTCCTGCTGATTAGTTTAGCAACAGCCTGATTCATGGAGGGTTATACAGTACGTTTCTCAATTCTCATTTACCAATGAGATTCCCATTGCCTCTCCTCATTTCTTTAGCTTAGTATTTCTGGTAATATCCTCAAATTTACTAGCATACAATGGCTCTGCCTAGCATTTTTTTTCAAAGTAGTCAGCAGTTTTATGTTAAAACATGCGTATATACTGTACATTTGAAGACAACCTACTTAATAATATTATGTTCCTTTAAGCTCATTCAAGAATTCAACAACAAAAAAAGATCTGATCATCTCCGTCGTATAACCATTTTCTTAACCGTTGACTTGAAGACTTGAAACCAAACATTAGGGACTTGATCTGAGCTGTGGAACCTGGGACTTACTTGAGAGTTGCCCATTATTACTTGGGACTTAATTGAGGTTAAGACTTGAGACTTGCAAAAATGTGACTCGGTCCCATGTCTGCTTTTATCAACAGGGTATTGATGTCGATTGGATTGTCCCCACCAACTCAAATCAAACCTATGCCCTTGCCTAAATTAGTTGAATACTCAATACGTATTCAATCAAAGATATCCCTGAAATCTTCATAGAAAGATCAGGTTGAAAAGTGAAGCTGACCTCGTGCCTCCAGTCCATCACCACAGGGTTCTGTTGGTCCGGCCATCCCCTGACGTATTGAGTCGGGCACTAATGTACAAAGCTGCCATTTGTGGGTCTGCCACCTAGATGGACAATAGATACAAACAAGCAAACACACAGGTAAACAGACAGAAAAGGAAATGGACATTCAATGCATATTTGGACAGTCATTCATATAGATGTATAAATAAATGTATTAGAAAACAGAAAGCCAGCTGTTTTCATGATTGAGCTGGGGCCTAGAAAATGTTACCTGTAGCTAGCTGGTACAGTGATGCGGTTTTCTGTAGCTAGCTGGGACAGTGATGTGGTTACCTGTAGCTAACTGGGACAGTGATGTGGTTACCTGTAGCTAGCTAGGACAGTGATGTGGTAACCTGTAGTTAACTGGGACAGTGATGTGGTTTCCTGTAGTTAGCTGGGACAGTAATGTGGTTACCTGTATCTAACTGGGAAAGTAATGTGGTTACCTGTAGTTAGCTGGGACAGTGATGTGGTTACCTGTAGTTAGCTGGGACAGTGATGTTGTTACCTGTAGTTAGCTGGGACAGTGATGTGGTTTCCTGTAGTTAGCTGGGACAGTGATGTGGTTACATGTAGCTAACTGGGACAGTGATGTAGTTACCTGTAGCTAGCTGGGACAGTGATGTGGTTACTTGTAGCTAACTGGGAAAGGGATTTGGTTACCTGCAGATGTTTGAATATTTACCTGTAGCGTGGGCATTGGGGCAGGGCTTCACAGTCTCTCTCCTCATACAGTGTGTCTGGACATTCCTGGCCTCCATTGGCTGATCTATGGATGATGGTCCTGTAGCGAGACTGTGTGGGGGTCGTGGAGTTGGCTGAAAGGGAGATCCCACCAGTTACATACCATTGCAGTTAAATACACTACAAGCAAACAGTTCCCTTTCAAGGGTTAAGAAAAGTGGTTTTACACCCTGGTCTCAGAGACACAAAGAGATGCACAGTTTTAGTTGTGCCGTTGTTTGGTTTTAGTTTCGCCGTAGCATCATTTGTGCAGTGCTATGGCTACTCAACATCACCATCGTTTGTGCAGTGCTATGGCTACTCAACATCACCATCGTTTGTGCAGTGCTATGGCTACTCAACATCACCATCGTTTGTGCAGTGCTATGGCTACTCAACATCACCATCGTTTGTGCAGTGCTATGGCTACACAACATCACCATCGTTTGTGCAGTGCTATGGCTAAAGCTCTACAATTGTTGACCCTTTGCATCTCCAGGACCGAGACTGAAAAGCAAAATTATAGGAGTGAATGTGTAGGAAGATCTTTTGTGATTCACATCTCCATTCAATGAGTCTGTAGTCTGATGTGCAAACAGCCAGACTGACAGATGGATTTAATGTCTCTCCAGCTGTAAGGTCCATTAAACAACACTAATTACTATTCATAACTGTTCATAATAGAACAATTAACAGAGTGACATCATCCTCACCAGACTCAATGGGGTAAAACATATTCACACTTTCTCCAAAAGAATTACATACTTTTGATTTCATAACTGCTTTCAAAGATTTCAGTCAGACTCATTTAACATATATTTTACTCTAATGACTTATTATGGACAAATGTAAAAAGAATCAGCTTCATTTACAGAAAATGCAATAATCACAAACCATTTCATTATGAAACTGCAAATTGTAATTTCCTTACTTAAATAAGCCCATATTTAATTAATAACTATTTTCCCTACTGTTGAAATCCCCTGCTGGAGAGGAACATCAGACAGTGGTTAGGAGGTTAGGGTGCTTTCAGACTCCACTACTCTGCAGCCCTACCTGGCAGACAGCTACCAGGACAGGCGGTCCATTCACTGAAGGGTGTCACTTTGCAGTCTCTCCTGCAGGGTAGCAGGCAGGGCCGGACACCATCTGGTCTGGCAGAGTCTAAACACCTAGAGCAGGGTACAAGCCAGGGGAGTGAAAGGGTGAAAGAAGAGACATGGGAGAGAGGGGGAGAGTGGGAAGAGGAAAAATGAGAAACAGGGGAGACAGAGGGGAGAGAGAGGAGACAGAGCAAAAGGAGGGGGGGGCAGGGAAGAAAAAGGAAAAGAGAATAGAGGGAGAAAGAGAGGTCCTAAATATATTTCCCCAGGACAATGGAGTCTGTAAAACAGCAGCGGTACAATGATCCACACACGCACCTTCACACACACAAAGAAAAACACACACACACAAACAGACACACACATAGGAACACACACCCAGAGACACACACAAAGACAGACACAGACACACTCAAACACTAAGACTCACACAAACGCACACAGAGAGACACACACACAAAGACATACACACATAGTAGACAGTTAGGGTTATCCCTAACCCCATAGGAGACAGTCAGGATTATCCCTAACCCATAGGAGACAGTCAGGATTATCCCTAACCCATAGGAGACAGTCAGGGTTAACCCTAACCCATAGGAGACAGTCAGGGTTTACCCTAACCCCGTAAGAGACAGTCAGGGTTAACCCTAACCCATAGGAGACAGTCAGGGTTAACCCTAACCCATAGGAGACAGTCAGGGTTAACCCTAACCCCATAGGAGACAGTCAGGGTTAACCCTAACCCATAGGAGACAGTTAGGGTTAACCCTAACCCATAGGAGACAGTTAGGGTTAACCCCAACCCATAGGAGACAGTTAGGGTTAACCCTAACCCCATAGGAGACAGTCAGGGGTAGCCCTAACCCATATGAGACAGTTAGGGTTAACCCTAACCCATAGGAGACAGTCAGGGTTAACCCTAATACATAGGAGACAGTAAGGGGTAGCCCTAACCCATAGGAGACAGTAAGGGGTAGCCCTAACCCCATAAAAGACAGTCAGGGTTAACCCTAACCCATAGGAGACAGTAAGGGGTAGCCCTAACCCCATAGGAGACAGTCAGGGTTAACCCTAACCCATAGGAGACAGTTAGGGGTAGCCCTAACCCATAGGAGACAGTAAGGGGTAGCCCTAACCCCATAGGAGACAGTCAGGGTTAACCCTAACCCATAGGAGACAGTCAGGGGTAGCCTTAACCCATAGGAGACAGTAAGGGGTAGCCCTAACCCCATAGGAGACAGTCAGGGTTAACCCTAACCCATAGGAGACAGTCAGGGGTAGCCCTAACCCATAGGAGACAGTAAGGGGTAGCCCTAACCCCATAAAAGACAGTTCAGGTTAACCCTAACCCATAGGAGACAGTAAGGGGTAGCCCTAACCCCATAGTAGACAGTTAAGGTTAGCCTTAACTCCATAGGAGAGGGAGGTAAACACATTTATTGGGGTCATGAATATTATACTATTCATTGGTTCAGCGGTTTCACAGGTGTGTATTTAAAAAGTGATTATATTCCCATCACCATAGAGACCATGTCCTTGTAGAGGACAAAACAGAAAGAACAGAAGCCTGTATCAACCAGAATTCAGAGAACAGAGTCCTGTATCAACCAGAATATGAGAACAGAAACCTGTATCTGTCAGAATTCTGAGAACAGAAGACTGTATCACCCAGAATACAGAGAACACAGTCCTGTATCAACCAGAATATGAAAACAGAAACCTGTAACTGTCAGAATTCTGAGAACAGAGTCCTGTATCAACCAGAACACAGAGAACAGAAACCATGTATTAAACAGAATATAGAGAACAGAGTCCTGTATCAACCAGAATAAGAGAACAGAAGCCTGTATCAACCAGAATTCTGAGAACAGAAAACTGTATCACCCAGAATACAGAGAACAGAGTCCTGTATCAACCAGAATATGAGAACAGAAACCTGTATCTGTCAGAATTCTGAGAACAGAAGACTGTATCAACCAGAACACAGAGAACAGAAACCATGTATTAAACAGAATATAGAGAACAGAAGCCTGTATCAACCAGAATACAGAGAACAGATACCAGTATCAACCAGAATACAGAGAACAGATGCCTGTGTCACCCAGACTACAAAGAACAGAAGCCTGTATCACCCAGAATACAAAGAACAGGGGCCTGTGTCAACCAGAATATAGAGTGCAGAGGCCTGTCTCAATCAGAATACAGAGAACAGAAGCTTGTATCACCCAGAATACAGAGAACAGAAAACTGTATCACCCAGAATACAGAAAACAGAGTCCTGTATCAACCAGAATATGAGAACAGAGTCCTGAATCAACCAGAATATGAGAACAGAAACCTGTATCTGTCGGAATTCTGAGAACAGAAGACTGTATCACCCAGAATACAGAGAACAGAGTCCTGTATCAACCAGAACACAGAGAACAGAAACCATGTATTAAACAGAATATAGAGAACAGAAGCCTGTATCAACCAGAATACAGAGAACAGATGCCTGTGTCACCCAGACTGCAAAGAACAGAAGCCTGTATCACCCAGAATACAAAGAACAGGGGCCTGTGTCAACCAGAATATAGAGTGCAGAGGCCTGTCTCAATCAGAATACAGAGAAAAGAAGCCTGTATCAACCAGAATTCAGAGAACAGAAGCCTGTATCAACCAGAATTCAGAGAACAGAAGCTTGTATCACCCAGAATAGAGAGAACAAAAGACTGTATCACCCAGAATACAGAGAACAGAGTCCTGTATCAACCAGAATTCAGAGAACAGAAGCCTGTATCACTCAGAATACAGAGAACAGAGTCCTGTATCAACCAGAAAACAGAGAACAGAAACCATGTATTAAACAGAATATAGAGAACAGAAGCCTGTATCAACCAGAATACAGAGAACAGATGCCTGTGTCACCCAGACTACAAAGAACAGAAGCCTGTATCACCCAGAATACAAAGAACAGGGGCCTGTGTCAACCAGAATATAAAGTGCAGAGGCCTGTCTCAATCAGAATACAGAGAACAGAAGCCTGTATCAACCAGAATTCAGAGAGCAGAAGCCTGTATCAACCAGAATTCAGAGAACAGAAGCTTGTATCACCCAGAATACAGAGAACAGAGTCCTGTATCAACCAGAATAAGAGAACAGAAGCCTGTATCAACCAGAATTCTGAGAACAGAAAACTGTATCACCCAGAATACAGAGAACAGAGTCCTGTATCAACCAGAATATGAGAACAGAAACCTGTATCTGTCAGAATTCTGAGAACAGAAGACTGTATCACCCAGAATACAGAGAACAGAGTCCTGTATCAACCAGAACACAGAGAACAGAAACCATGTATTAAACAGAATATAGAGAAAAGAAGCCTGTATCAACCAGAATACAGAGAACAGATGCCTGTATCCACCAGAATACAGAGAACATATGCCTGTATCACCCAGACTACAAAGAACTGAAGCCTGTATCACCCAGAATACAAAGAACAGGGGCCTGTGTCAACCAGAATATAGAGTGCAGAGGTCTGTCTCAACCAGAATACAGAGAACAGAAGCCTGTATCAACCACAATTCAGAGAACAGAAGCCTGTATCAACCAGAATTCAGAGAACAGAAGCTTGTATCACCCAGAATACAGAGAACAGAGTCCTGTATCAACCAGAATAAGAGAACAGAAACCTGTATCCAACAGAATGCTGAGAACAGAAAACTGTATCACCCAGAATACAGAGAACAGAGTCCTGTATCAAGCGGAATTCAGAGAACAGAAGACTGTATCACCCAGAATAGAGAACAGAGTCCAGTATCAAGCGGAATTCAGAGAACAGAAGCCTGTACCACCCAGAATACAGAGAACAGAGTCCTGTATCAACCAGAATAGGAGAACAGAAACCTGTATCTGTCAGAATTCTGAGAACAGAAGACTGGATCCCCCAGAATACAGAGAACAGAGTCCTGTATCAACCAGAATACAGAGAACAGATGCCTGTATCAACCAGACTACAAAGAACAGATGCCTGTATCAACCAGAATACAGAGAACAGATGCCTGTATCAACCAGACTACAAAGAACAGAAGCCTGTATCACCCAGAATACAGAGAACAGAGGCCTGTGTCAACCAGAATATAGAGTGCAAAGGCCTGTATCAACCAGAATACAGAGAACAGAGCCTGAACTAACCAGAATATGGAGAACAGTTGTCACGCCCCCGCCTCCGCGAACGCGCAGAGGCAGGCGCTCGCGTCCCTGAGCTGCCAGCGCGCACCCACTCCTCCGTCACACCTGTTCCCAATCTGCAATCACACACCTGTTCCCACTCACCTCATTACCCACAGTATATCCTCTGCTCTCTGTCATTCCTTCCCCACCGGATCATGGTCGATTACTACATGCGCTTCTCAGCTACCTTTGAGTCTTCCTTCTGTTTGGATTTTCCGTGTACCGACTCTTTGACTGTCCCCGACTTCTCTGCCTGCTCCCTTCCTGTACCTCAGCTGCCAGCCCGTGTGTCGACCATCTGCCCGTCCCTGACTACTCTGCCTGCTCCTCGCCGGTACTTCTGCCGTCCGCCCGTGTACCGACCTCCTGCCTGTCCCCGACTACTCTGCCTGCCACCGGTCTGCACCACCGTCCCCTGTCTGGGAATCGGTTCCCTGCCTGACTCCGATCGCCCTCTCTGTCTCTCCCCCCTCGCTCTTCCTTTCCGCGATTGGGTCCCCACTCCCGTTCCTGACAACAGTGGCCTTTATCAACTAGAAAACAGAGAACAGAAGCCTGAATTAACCAGAATATAGAACACAGAAGCCTGTATCACCCAGAATACAGAGAACCGTAGCCTGTATCAACCAGAATATAGAGAGCTGAGACCTGTATCAACCAGAATACAAAGAACCAAAGCCTGAATTAACCAGAATATAGAGAACAGAAGCCTGTGTCAACCAGAATACAAAGAACAGAAGCCTGTATCACTCAGAATACAGAGAACATGAGTCTGTATCAACCAGAATAAAGAGAACAGAGGCCTAATGCACATCCACAATCATACCTTAGACTTAGTTCTGTCACAAGAATTAGATATTGTAGATCTAATAATTTTTCCCCATCATCCTGGAATATCAAATCACTGTCTTATTACATTCATCGTTAAAACAAGAAGCCCACTTGCACAAATTACTTCTAAAAGTTGGAATGTAAATTCTCAGACTACAAATACACTTCTTGATATTCTTCTAGGCTTGCTCATCTATAACAGAATAAATTAATCTGCAAACGATCTAATCAAGGATCTAAACTCAGCACCGCAAAATACTTTAGATATGGTTGTACCTCTAAAAAAAAAGAAATACGCAACAAGAAACTTGCTCCATACAAAGACAATACTAGAGCACTAAAGCAAGCCTCCAGAAAATTAGAGCGAAAGTGGCGCTCCACCAAGTTGGAAATATTTAGACTAGTCTGGATAGACAGTACACTACAATAACATCACTAAATTAGTAATGAGTTCTAAACCCACAAATTGTCAACTAGACCCGATTCCCACAAAACTACTTAAGAAGCTACTTCCTGTGCTAGGTCAGCCAATGTTGAATGTAATTAATTGCTCCCTATACTCCCTATACTATACTGGATGTGCTCCCTATACTATACTGGATGTGTACCAAACACACTAATAGCGGAAATCTGAAAAAATCTGAAGCCTCTTCTGGAAAAATATAATCTGGATCCAGATATATTAAATAATTATAGGCCAATATCAAACCTCCCGTTCCTCTCAAAAATCTTAGAAAAATGTGTTTCCCAACAATTGAATGCATTCCTGGAAACAAATAACATTTATGAAATGCTGCAGTCCAGTTTCAGACGACATCATAGCACTGAGACTGCAGTCGTGAAGGCCACAAATTGCCTTCTCATGGCCTCAGACAAAGGTTCCACATCCGTTCTGTTGCTTCTTGATCTTAGTGGTGCCTTTGACACTATTGATCACTCCCTTCTCTTAGAGAGACTGGAAACCCATATTGGGCTACGTGGACACATTCTAGCCTGGTTTAAATCTTATTTATCTGAAAGATGTCAGTTCGTATGTATGGATGGCATATCCTCTGACAAATCAAAGGTATGTTTTGGTGTTCTCCAAGGCTCGGTTTTGGGCCCATTATTATTTTCACAATATATGCTGCCTCTGGGTGATGTCATCCGGAATCACAATGTCAATTTTCACTGCTATGCTGATGACACACAGTTATATATTTCAATGATGCATGGAGAAGCCCCAAAATTAGCTACTTTGGAAGCATGCGTTTCAGATATTAGGAAGTGGATGACAGAGAACTTCTTGCTTTTAAACTCAAGAAAAACAGAAATGCTCATTTTAGGACCCAAGAAACAAAGAGTTTTGTTGGCAGATCTCACATTGAACCTCAACGGTTGTATGGTTGTATCCTAAAAGACTGTGAGAAACCTCAGCATTACCCTCGACCCTGACCTCTCCCTTGATGAACATATGAAATATATCTCAATATAGCTGCATTTTTCCATCTTCGGAACATTACAAAAATCCAATTTTTTTATCAAAAACTGATGCAGAAAAACGAATCCATGATTTTGTTACTTCTAGATTAGATTACTGCAATGCTCTTCTCTCCAGTTACCCTGATAAATCAATAAATACTTTACACTGGCTGCCTGTCAGGGCTAGGGCTAATTTTAAGGTTTTATTGTTAACCTATAAAGCAATACATGGACCTGCTCCCACATACCTCGCTGAAATGATCCAGCCACGTAACCTAAGATTGCAAGATGCAGGCCTTCTAATTGTACAAGAATTTCTAAACATACAGCCAGAGGCAGGGCTTTCTCTCATAGAGCTCCAGACTCAGTGCAAACTTTCAAGTGTCTACTAAAGACTTATCTCTTCAGCATGGTGTTAGAAATCAGCTGTTCGTATAGTGGTGAAATAATGATCGCGTACCCGGTCATCAAGGGAGAGAGTAATTAAATTATTTATTGCAGCATTTGATAGTCTATTGTTCATGATGTTACAGACATGACACTTGGTCTTACAAACTCGATCTCATCTCAAAGAAACTTCCAGTCGTCCACTATTGACATCGCAGTCCAGTATACACAACACAGTACTTTAAGCCCATTGGCTGATGACTGTCACATTTTGACTGAACGTGACATCCTGTGTACGGATGTTCTTTTGTAATCTAAACATAACAAGCACACATTCATACACGTCGGCACTGGTCTATAATTAAGTGTAGTCTGGCCCAGGGGTGTGAAGTTGAATGGAAAGGCTTGATACTGTCCACCCTTGCTGTCTTGTCAAGTGGGCTCTAATCGCCACTGGGATGCCCTCCCTCCAATACCATTCGGGGGCGGAGTCACTGGCTGGTTGTTGTCTCTCCGTTGTGCCCATTGTGCAATTGGGGTAAACCCTGTGGGGCAATTCTCGGCCCTCATTTCAGGGTGGTTGCGGTTGATTGGTGTCCCTTTGGTTGATGCTTGGCAATGTGGGTGGATTGACTCCCTGCCTGTTGGTCCCTGCCCGGGGCCTACCCTGGATAGGGCCACAGTGTCACTGTACTCCCCTGTCTCAGCCCCAAGGTTTTATGCTGCTATATTATTGTGCCAGAGAAGTAGTGTCAGTTCTCCTTCTACACTGTAAATCCTTGTAAACCTAAGGAACATACTCTCTAATTTTTCCCTGTCTCCTGCTCCATTTCAACCTAGGAGGACATGAGGTCATGGTCCACACCTCCGGAGTACCAGGCTCGAAAGACTCGCTGCTGCCCTGTCCAAAATCCTGCTGGTTGTGTTGCAGATCAGGACGATACCTGATGATTTCAGCTGCCATCTCTGCTGACCCCCCCCGCCCCATCTCTGTCCATCTGGTCATGCTTCTGACCTGGATTAGGTTTTATAGCCTCTGGACACAGCCCACATGCATTTATTAATTATTACAACTTCTACTCTTAAAATTTTCACCCAGCACAGCCAGAAGAGAACTGGTCACCCCTCCGAGCCTGGTTCCTGTCTAGGTTTCTTCCTAAATTTCGGCCCCTTTAAGGGAGTTTTTCTAAGCCACTGTGCTTCAACACTGTTGTTGCTTGCTCCTTGGGGTTTCAGGCAGGGTATTTTGTAAAAGCCCTTTGTATCAACTGCTGATGTACAAAGGGCTTTATAAATAAATGTGATTGAATTTGATTGATATAAGAGATGCTGGCATACGTTTCTCCTCTACAATTGCTGCCTTACCATTAAAGGTGGTAACGGGAGCACAGTAGACACCAGACGGGAGACAGTGAGCATAGGCCCACTGGCATTGTATTCACAGTAACTCAAACCTCTGGAGCCGGGAGAGGCAAGCCAAGCCTGGACCGCAACACCACAAGATCAGATTGAACGTTGATACAGCACATTCTAGATTTTTCCATCACACTGGAGATGTATTGTTTGTATATTAAAATGTTATTTAAGGTTGTTGCTGTGATTGAAAATGTGTTCTTAGTCAATAAAAAGAGGTGCATATATAATTATAAAATTATAATGTCCAGTGTGTCAACATTCCATTCAAACAGTACCAGCAATCCATAGCTATACACTGTTTGAAATCAGGTGATTTTGGGGCTTAAACAAGTTATTCTTTTTCCCAGTGCATAGCTCTTAGCTTCAGGCTACCTTAGCCCCAGGCAATGAACAGACTTTGACAAGATTATCCTATGTTCAAACAAGCATCTGTTAACTATGGGCAAAGGATTCATACTGCTGTTCTAAAGCCTTGGGCTAAACTTGACCTGACATATCGGAAGCATTGCAAAGTAAATGTTCACATTCATGCTGTTTAATAATGTTATCTAAACTCCTGGAACATCTTCAACAATTGCTTGGTTCATTGAAACATTAGGACTGGTTTTGTTGACAAAGATTAAGCGTAGTCCTGGACTAAAAAAATAAAATCGACCTGTAACTCAATGGTGATTATTTAGCCCCAGGACTACGCTTAATCTGTATCTGTGAAAGCAGCCTTACCCCCCCCCAAAATGTTTGAGAATCTACAACTATATCATTCTTGCAAGTCATAAAGTTTTTTTTTAAACAACCGTCTAGCGATGCAGACCGCTAATTTCTGCCTATTGGTTTCTCCCATCTTTCTGACCATTGTAGACCTTTGAAAGAAGAACAAGGAGGGATTATTCAAACAAATTTACCAAAACATACCACCTTGTTTTCCCTATGGATTAATGCTCAGATCAGAAAAACCCGATTTTGTTTGACTGACTCAACATTCTACAAAGATCCAGAAGAAGGGATATTATTAATTTGAAGTGAAACATCAAACAAATGTTTATCTCCCACTCAAATCTGCAAACAACGTCAAGCTATCTCAATGTTCATGAATGTCTTATGCAGGTTTTGACATATTCCTACCTGTTTATAGTTAATTCACATTTGATTTTGCAATTTGGCCAGCGTGTCTTCAAGTGGGTAAAGACAAAATGTATTTGGGCCCCTGGATGCTGGTTTAGTGTTACAGTCAAACCCAACAAGCAACCAACATCACTTGCCAAGCCAGTGAAGCAAAAATATGTATAACCCATTAGAAAAGTATATCTGTTTGGTTTCTGGCAATCTGTTAGAAACTGTTTAGAATCATGATACAGTAACTTTGAGAACCTGTTCAGTATATTGCTGTGTAAGAACCAGATATCATGTTAGAACCTGTGTATCAGGTATCAAAGTCGTTTACAGAACTGGCTCATTTATTCGTTTTTAGCATTTGTTTTCAGTGTTTTATTGAGCTTTTAACATCATTGTTTTTACAATCCTAGTTTTACTCATCATTGTTTTTACTTTGGTTTTACTTCAACTTTAAATTGTTTTACCTTGTTTTTACTATTCTGCGTGTTCCTTCCTCTGCCTCTGATGGAGAAAATAGCTGGTTAGCAACACTAGGCTAAAACAAGGCCTGCCTGTGTATTACCTTGGGCCAAACTATGACTCTGCGTACCCCTGGATATGTCTCTTGCCAGCACCTGAGCCAGAGAGTGGCTGAGTTAGAAGGGAGAGTATCGGTCCTCTGGTAGAAAAAGGAGGATGAAGAATGTCTGGATTATATGGTCGCTGGTGTTACCACATCCATAATTGGGGAGGATGATATTACCTGCCCATGGCCTGGTACACCAACCTCTGGTTAGAATTCCAGTGGTCCCCCTGGAGGAATCCTGGCCCAGGTTGGGAGCAAAACCCAAGCGCCAGGTCTGCTCAACTCCGGCTCTGCCCTTGGGTTACAAGTTTTCCGGGAGGTGAGAGACCATCATGGCCTCAGAGGTGCTACAACTGGATAGCAGATTCCAGGTCCTGGAAGTGTTCATTACCCCCAGCAGGATGCAGGATTTGCAACAATGCTCCCTGTTCTTTGCTAGGCCGGCAGTGGTTGCTGCTACACCTCGACAATATGCCAGGAGGCAGATAACAAGGGAGAGACCCCAGCACTCTAGTCAACCCACAAATCCATCAGTTATAATTGTGGGCACTTCCAGGGTTCGAAATATAGCTGTTAGGCAAGCGGAGACTTTCTGTTATCTGGGCACCCAGATCCTGGATCTAAGTACACGGCTTCCGAGTCTGCTTAACAAGCATTCCAACACTGCAGCTGTCGTGGTTCACGTTGGATCTAATGATATAAAGCTGCAGTTGTTGGAGACACTCAAAGAGGATTTTATCTCCAGACCTTTTCCATCTCCGCGTTTTAACGATTTTAATTTCACTCGGATTAGGCAGTTACATACCTGGCTCAAAGGATACTGTTGCACATTGGGGAATCAGTTTGTGGATAATGTTACAATTTTGCTTGATTGGCAACATTTATTCTTACGGGACAAGATACACCCAAACAGGTATGGCTCCAGCATTCTTTCTTCCAATCTGTCTCTCACTCTGTCTTTGTGTAGAATCTATGATGCTTGCTGCTTTGGAACATTGGAGACTAATCCTCAGGACTTGTGGCTCCCACATAAGGATCACTTGTTTACAAAAGGTCACATTTCATATTACTAGTCGTGGCTGAAAGACTGGGCCAGCCTCCCATTAGGTGTAACCTCAGGCCTAGGGGTGTATTTAATCATAACCTAACTATAGTTCCCATACAATATCTTGACCTGACCTATGAATCTGTTAGCAAAACTCCTGTTTGTATTGAACACCTCCTTGATTTTAGATATCGCAAGGGGCTTGGTTTCCTTCACCTAAATATTAGGAGCTTATTGCCTAAAATGGATTTTGTAAAAATGCTGATAGATCAGAATAACCCTGATATCCACATTTTTTCTGAAACTTGGTTATTGGAAAAAACAACAGACTTGTTGGTTATAATGTCTTCAGATTAGATACGATGAGCAAGGGAGGAGGGGTTGTGATTTATAGCCGAAATCGTCTTTCTGTCTCCTTGTTGAAATCCTGCTCAGTTCCAAAAGAATTTGGGATTTTTAGCTTTAAGCCTTAAATTAGGGAACGACTGTAATATTAGATCAGCTAACAGATCTTTTATCATCTTTTATGTCATCTAGGCGATTTTAAAATCGATTGGGTAATGTGTGACTCAGATCATATGAAGGAGTTGTGTGTTGGTTTAAACCTGACCCAACTCTTCACAAAGCCAGCATGGCCTAATCTAAAGGAGTTTTCTAAATCCACAATCATTGACTGTTTTACCAAATGTACCAGATAACTATATGTCAAGTGGTGTATTAGTGACCACTGCCCTATTTTATATATCAGAGATGTAAGAAATCAGAGATCCAAACCTTGCATTATCACTAAAAGAAGTATTGTGAACAAGTCATTTTGCAAAATCTTTCTCTGAGTAATTTTGAATGCATATCTGCTATCCCAAATGCTGAGCATGCATTAGAGCATTTCACTAAGGTGTTTAACTCCACTGCAGACTGGCCCCTTTTATAAGAATTAGGGTAAAAAATAGATCCAACCCCTGGTTTGCTCACAATATCTCTGAGGCTTTATAGTATAAAAAGAATGATGCATGGTCTAAAGCCAGAAAAACAGCATCAATATCTGACTGACAGACTTCAAACAACTGATAAACCTGTGCATAAAGTGTTCGAAAGACAAAATCAGAATATTATGTTAACCAGGGTTTTTCCTGCATATAAAATTCAAAGGCGGCTGCCTTTCCAAAATCTCACACCGCCTCTGTGTCGGCATAGTAAAACAATTTAGCGCTCATACGCTAAATAGCCTACCAGCGATATACTGCACATCGCCTCTGTGTGTCGGCATTGTAAAACAATTTAGCCTACCAGCGATACGGTATACTGCAGTGAATGTGACCGTAGGAGGAAACGTTTTCCATATTGGCAGTGTTGCAAGATGGGTAGGTTTCCCCCTATTTGGGCTATTTTTAATGGGCTTGGGCGGGTTGATTTACAGATAAGGTTGTATAGAAAAAATAGCGTTTGAGCGTTTTTTTTGTGGAGTGCGCTGATTTTACGGTTTATTGTCAATGATCTGGCAACCTTGCATATGGGACCTGACCAGTCCTGACATTGCGGAGATGAATAACGTCAGAAAACAGGTGGATCCTAGTTTTCTTCTACATCCAAGCATGTCAGAATATTTCAGTAGAACTTAATAATGCCTAAACTACATCCAATCCGCACCACATTTATTAACATTTCAGATGACTTCTAACAGAATCACAGATGTTTTTCAATAGAGTTTGCAAGACAGATGAAGATGACTTGTGAGTGAAAAGACAATTAGATTAGGGTATGTAGGCTACTGTCCCCAACAACATTCTACAGTATATGCAATTTACTGGGTAAAGATATACAATTAACATGTTCAAGTCTCTAACAATAGAAATACATGAACGTGAAGACGTTGGATCAGTGACAACAGCAGTAGAGCTGAAGGAAGTGGAGGGAGGGGGATAAATGATGTGGTGTCAAGGCAAGCACTGAGAAAAGACAATGCAACAAGGCTGTAATATATAGGCCTACAGCTCTGATGTATTTTTAATACAAGTCAAATTAACAAGAACATAGAATAACAACAAAAATAGACAACAATAATATTGACTTTGATGAATTATAAAGCTTGATGAGTGATTTTATATTTTTTAATGTGAATCCTAGATCCTCTATTAAACATAGTTTTGATGCTCAGTGACAAAATGTTTTCGGGTGGCTCAGACATAATAAAGAGGGAATGATATGCTCTGTATGCTAGATGCATTGTGGAGCCAATGTGTTTGCGGGCTTAGTAAAATAGCCAAGCAGAAACAATAGGTTGGATGCACTTAAATCCAATAAAATGTCTACTACTCCTGGACAGGCAGAGGACAACAAAAAAAACACATGAGTTTAAAAACCTACATATGTAAAAAAAAAAAAAAAAAATTTAAAAATAAAGATGTAACATGTTAATATGTAAATAACAGATATACAGTATTGCTTGTATTTTGGTTGCTATTAGTGAGGAAATTGTAGCGTGCATTAATTGTCTCAACTGGACATGGACAACAGGGCAGATTTAACACTACAGTGGATATAAAAAGTCTACACACCCCTGTTAAAATGACAGGTTTTTGTGATGTAAAAGAATGAGACAAAGATAAATCATGTCAGAACTTTTTCCACTTTTAATGTGACCTATAATGTGAACAATTCAATTGAAAAAGAAACTGAAATCTTCCAGGGGGAAAAATTAAAAATAAAAACCTTACAATAACCTGGTTGCATAAGTGTGCACACCCTCTTATAACTGGGGATGTGGCTGTGTTCAGAATTAACCAATCACATTCAAACTCATGTTAAATAGAAGTCATTACACACCTGCCATAATTTAAAGTGACTCTGATTAATCACAAATTAAGTTCAGCTGTTCTAGTAGGATTTTCCTGACATTTTCTTAGTTGCATCGCAGAGCAAAAGCCATGGTCTGCAGAGAGCTTCCAAAGCATCAGAGGGATCTCATTGTTGAAAGATATCAGTCAGGAGAAGGGTACAAAGGAATTTCCAAAGCATTAGATATACCATGGAACACAGTGAAGACAGTCATCATCAAGTGGAGAAAATATGGCCCAACAGACACATTACCAAGAACTGGACGTCCCTCCAAAATTGATGAAAAGACGAGAAGAAAACTGGTCAGGGAGGCTTCCAAGAGGCGTCCAGCAACATTAAAGGAACTACAGGAATTTCTGGCAAGTACTGGCTGTGTGCTACATGTGACAACAATCTCCCGTATTCTTCAAATCATTGGGCTGTGGGGTAGGGTGGCAAGACGGAAGCCTTTTCTTACAAAGAAAAACATCCAAGCCTGGCTGAAGTTTGCAAAAACAAACATCAAGTCCCCAAAAGCATGTGGGAAAATGTGTTATGGTCTGATTAAACCAAGGTTGAACTTTTTGGCCATAATTCCAAAAGGTATGTTTGGCGCAAAAACAACACTGCACATCACCCAAAGAACACCATGCCCACAGTGAAGCATGGTGGTGGCAGCATCATGCTTTGGGGCTGTTTTTCTTCAGCTGGAACCGGGGCCTTAGTCAGGGTGGAGGGAATTATGAACAGTTCCAAATACCAGGCAATTTTGGCAGAAAACCTTTAGGTGTCCGTTAGAAAGCTGAAGATGAAGAGGAAGTTCACCTTTCAGCATGACAACGACCCAAAGCACACATCCAAATCCACAAAAGCATGGCTTCACCAAAAGGAGATTAACGTTTTGGAATGGCCCAGCCAGAGCCCAGACCTGAATCCAATTGAACATCTGTGGGTGATCTGAAGAGGGCTGTGCACAGGAGATTTCCTCGCAATCTGACAGATTTGGAGCGCTTTTGCAAAGAAGAGTGGGCAAATATTGCCACGTCAAGATGTGCCATGCTAATAGACACCTACCCAAAAAGACTGAGTGCTGTAATAAAATCAAAAGGTGCTTCAACAAAGTATTAGTTTAAGGGTGTGCACACTTATGCAACCAGGTTATTGTGAGTTTTTTATTTTTATTTTTCCCCCTCAAAGATTTCAGTTTGTTTTTCAATTGAATTGTTCACGTTATAGGTCACATTAAAGGTGGAAACAGTTCTGACATGATTTATCTTTGTCTCATTCTTTTACATCACAAGAACCTGGCATACAGGGGTGTGTAGACTTTTTATATCCACTGTATAATAGTTTTCAATGAAAAAACTTATTGTGTGGCTCTGTTTATTGACCTATCAAAGGTAGACTTTTTATATCCACTGTATAATAGTTTTCAGTGAAAAAACTTATTGTGTGGCTCTGTTTATTGACCTATCAAAGGCTTTTGATACCGTTGATCATTCACTTTTGTTGAGGAAACTGACCTCCCTGGGTCTGGCTAGGGACACTTGCTTGTGGTTTAAGAATAATGCGAGTGATAGAACCCAGGCCATTGTAACGGATGGTGTGCAGTCTAGTTTCCTGATTGTACAAAAAAGAGTTCCTCAAAGCTCAGTTTTAGGTCCTTTGTTATTCACTCTATATATAAATTGCATTTGTAATACAGTAAGGGACTGCAAGTATCTTTTTCATGCTGATGACACAATACTGTATGCTGTTACTCCATCGCTTGTTCAAGCATTTGATTATCTCTAGTCAGATTAATTCTACAAAAATCGCTTAAAGATCTTGAGCTGGTGCTAAATGCCAGTAAAACTAAATATTTAATTTTCTCTCCTAAGTGAAGAAATCAACATGCAATTGACCTTAACATTAATACCATGGAAGGTTCTATTAAAGAACGAGTTCCGACTTACACATTTTTAGGGATTTGGTTAGATGAATGTCTTTCATTCAAAACACATGTTAATTAATTGGTGAAGAAGATTAAAATTGGTTTCTATTATAGAAACCAAGCATGCTTTTCTTATAACTGATATATAACTAGCATATAACTGATATTGTTGAAGCTACCTTTATGTCGGTGTTGGAATATGGCGATCTGCTTTACATGCATGCGTCAGCAACCGTTTTAATACATTTAGATACAGTCTATCATTCAACTTTGTGTTTTGTTACTGGTGCCGATTTTTGCACACATCATTGTCCTCTGTATTGTTTGGTGGGGTGGGTTCCCCAGAGAAACACACACTGGCAAATGTTTGTATATAAGGCTTTAGTGTATAAGCTGCTAAACTATCTTACCTCTGAGTTAAACTGGAGAAGTGGACTTTTTCTAAACTTACCAGAGCAGTTGCTCCTACTTCTTTGTCCTGGCGCCGATTTGTTTACTAATACGCCGACGGAGGAGAAAGAAGAGAAGCAAACATGTCAGTATCCTATGTAGATCTTAGACGAGATACTGCAATCCGCCGTTACTGAGCATTTTACTTGCAAATGTTCAATCACTGGACAAAAAAATGGACGAACTACAAGCATGGATTAACTTCCAGCGGGACATTGCGAACTGTTACGTTTTGGCATTTTCTGAGACTAGGTTAAACCTTAGGGTGTAACTAGGCCATTACTCCACCTGGTTTTTCCATCTACTGGCAGGACAGAACATCAGAATCAGGTAAATGTGGAGGCGGATGCATGGATGGTTCTGCATTATGGGGATGTTGCAGTAATGTCGACACACTGTTTACCAGACCTCTTCAGCGCTGGAGTGAGGAATACTCCAGGACTGCTTCAACACCACAGACGTGCAGATGTTTTGTGTTGCAGCTGATGGGAACATTCATGAATACACATACTCTGTCTCAGCATATATCTCCAAGTGCATCGATGATGTTGTCCTGAGGGTCAATGTCAGGACTTTCTCCAACCAAATGCCCTGGGATAATGGTAATGTCTGTGCTATGGTCAGAGTATGGTCCTCTGCTATAGTTCCGGGGACCTGGAGGCTTTGAGGAGATCCAGATATGACCTACGGAAGGCCATCAGAGATGGGAGAAGAGAGATGGGATAAGTTGAAGTCTAAATACCACAGCTCTGACCCCAGACACATGTGGGGAGGACCACAACACAGACTACAAAGGGAGCAACAGCAGTGATGCTCATCCCACCGCCTCCCTCCCTCACCAGCTCAACTCCTTCTACACACGGTTTGAGGAGACCAACACCATTCCTTCAGGGAGGCTTGCTGAGGAACAGGATGACTACACTCTGCCTAACCATGACTGACAAGAGGAGAGTTTTTAAAAGAGTGAACCCTTGGAAGTCACCAGGGCCAGATGGCTTTCCAGGCCGTGTCCTCAGGGGGTGCGCTGACCAACTAGCGGAGGTTTATACCTCCATATTCAACCTCTCCCTGTCCCTGTCCCCACCTGCTTCAAACAGACCACCATTGTCCCTGTACCGAAGAAACCTTCCATCACCTGCCTGAATGACTACCGCCCTGTAGCACTGACCTCCATCATCATGAAGAGCCTTAAACAGCTAGTCAGAACCACATCTGGTCCATCCTTCCTGACACCTTGGACCCCTTTCAATTTGCACACTGCCCCAACAGATCTACGGACGATGCCATCACCCTGACTGCCCACACCACCCTCTTACACCTGGAAAAGGGTAACACATACGTGAGGATGCTGTTCGTCTTCTACAGCTCAGCATTCAACACTATGTAGACCCAAGGTGGGGACAATGGGCAACCTCCTCTACACTGACCCTGAGCACTGGAGCCCCCCAGGGCTGCGTACTCAGTCCCCTCCTGTACTCACGGTTCACGCATGGCTGCTTGGCCGCACACAGCTCCAACATCATAATTAAGTTCTCGGACGACACTACCATCCAGGGTCTCATCTCCAACAACGATGAGACTGAATACAGAGAGGAGGTAGGGAACATAGCTACTTGGTGCCAGGAAAACAACCTCTCTCTTAACGTCTGCAAGACTAAAGAGTTGATCGTGGACTTCAGGAAGCGGCTGAGGGGCGATCACGCCCCCATCACATCGATGGAACTGTAGAGAGAGTCTGACTTCAAGTTCCTCGGTATGTTCATCAAAAATGACCTTACCTGGTATAGGCAAGTGAACTCAGCAGTAAAAACTGCCCAAAAGCACCTATACCTCCTGAGGAGACTCAATAAGTTTGGCATGTCTGCAAAAACTCTCACCAACTTTTACAGGTGCATCATTGAGAGCAACCTCTCATGCATTCCTGCCTGGTACGACAGCTGCTCCACTGCTGACCGCAAGACCCTCCAGAGGGTGGTGAAGTCAGCGGAGCGCATCATTGGCTGCCATCTCCCTTCTGTGCAAGGCATCTACCACACACAATACCTTAGGAAAGCATGTCATAAAAGAATACAGCCACCCAGACTATGGTCTGTTCACACTGCTGACGTCTGGTAGACGCTACCGGAGCATCAGGACACACACTTCAGACTCACAGTTTTTACCTAGTTTTGACCATAAGGCTTCTCAACCAGCAACACTGATCTATTGATCACATAATCATTTCATATGCTCTCGTCACTTTCTATGTACATTCATGTACACTAGCGCATTTTAATGTATCCATTTATAGGCACTACAAAACATACAGTATCTCACAAATGTGAGTACACCCCTCACATTTTTGCAAATATTTGATTATAACTTTTCATGTGACAACACTGAAGAAATGACACTTTGCTACAATGTAAAGTAGTGAGTGTACAGCTTGTATAACAGTGTAAATTTGCTGTCCCCTCAAAATAACTCAACACACAGCCATTAATGGCTAAACCACTGGCAACAAAAGTGAGTACACCCCTAAGTGAAAATGTCCAAATTGGGCCCAAAGTGTCAATATTTTGTGTGGCCACCATTATTTTCCAGCACTGCCTTAACCCTCTTGGGCATGGAGTTCACCAGAGCTTCACAGGTTGCCACTGGAGTCCTCTTCCACTCCTCCATGACGACATCACGGAGCTGGTGGA
>JACXGI010010785.1:7717-26799 GCA_016801175.1 Esox masquinongy
ATTGGCCACTCTTGTGAAAGGAATAGAATACAGCACATTGGCCACTCTTGTGAAAGGAATAGAATACAGCACATTGGCCACTCTTGTGAAAGGAATAGAATACAGCACATTGGCCACTCTTGTGAAAGGAATAGAATACAGCACATTGGCCACTCTTGTGAAAGGAATAGAATACAGCACATTGGCCACTCTTGTGAAAGGAATAGAATACAGCACATTGGCCACTCTTGATTTGTCAGTGCTGATTCAAGAGTTAAAGGGACATTTTTAAATGCATTTAGAATTTCTTTTTTACTTTCAAAACAGGGATAAAATGGTAATGCATTTTGGAACATATACCATTTTTCTTTGTATTACTCTATACTTTTTATACAGAGGAAGTGCTCACTTAATTGTGAGAATCAGCAAATTGTTTTGATTACAATCTGTAAAATAAATATATAGAATAAATGATAATTGTTGGGGAAAATATCCATTTAAGAATGTAAAATTAATTTCTCTACAGGATATGGATTGTCAAAATGTCCCAGAATCCCTGAGCTACTGCTTCATTCAGCAGTGCACAGCGTTTGTCTTCATTTTGAACCTGTCTCTGTCTTCCTTCTCCTTACCTGTTAACCTCACTCTATCTGCAGAGCTCCCAAGAAAGAAAGAAAACATTGGCAATTTAACACTAACTTTCATTTTCTTCACAGCGTGTTCCTTTTTGTTTTCACTTCACTGAGTCTTCATGGTCCACTCTCGGGAACAAGACAGCAAACCAAACAGCACCCAACAGGATGACATCCTCAACCTGTACCAAATCCATACAAACCAATCAATATTCTAGCACCCGGTTAAAACCTTTCCCTTTCCCAAACCAATCTTCCGCACAATCACTATTAACACAAGAACCCCATCTGTGTGTGAGTGTGCTGATGAGTAGCTGCAAATGTGTGTCTATGACCTCACAATAATCTGTGCACCAATGAGCTTTGCCAGTCTCTCAGTGGTTGCCATCAATATAGTTACTAGAAGACAGACATTGCCAGTCAAGAAAGCAGCTCTCTAGCCCCATTTATACATCATATTTATGAGTCCTCTTCCCTAATGTTTTGTACGTTCTGATCTGACACAGCGAGAAGGGGAGAGAAATACTGTGAGAGAAATAGGATACAGAATTTCCAGCTGTTCAGCTGGAAGGTCAGCATTGCAGTCCACTTTCAACAGGCTTGATTCATCTGAGCATTATTCATTGGTATTTATTGGAAAATGTATGCAACCGAATTCACAGCATCTCAAACTCTGAAAAACGCATAATGTGGAAAACCACATTAAGTTCATAATTACAGTAATTTCACGAACAGACTTCCTGGCTTGCTGGAGGGAAATTGTTTTCTGTGAAACAGAAACACTTGAGTTGACCCAGGGGGAGTTAGCCTTGTACTGTACTAAAACAGGAAAGAACATTCGCAGACACCTTGCAGTGTGTTACATTGGTTATATCACCTGTGCTGAAGGGATTGAGGACAACTGGAGATCTCCATGAATAATTAACACTTTAAAGGGCCAGGGCCATATATTCTTTCAATTCCGGTTAGTGCTGAGTTAACACTTGTCCGTTTTAAGTTGGATTTTCCATACATTAGGTTTAATTTTGATGCGGGGTTGTAGGACCTAAGTAGCGGTCACAAACAAATAATGGAAAATTCCTAGAGATTACAATGAAAGTGCCTTTAGTATTATTTTCTTCTTTGAAGTATGTCAGGCATGGCTTTGTTTGTGTAAAATCTTTGTAAAAAGGTGTTTTATAATTATTTTTATTTTGTGATTTAAAAAAAATATATCAGTGTACCATTCATGTTCACCATTGCCGATTAACTTGTGGGCGTCCTAGTGAAAAAAAACAACAACCAGCTCCTTGTTCCAAGCATTAATCTGCATGTAGAACATAGCTGAATAATGTTTTTAGCTCAACTTGTAAGGAATGTATTTGCCAGTGCAGGTGATATGGACGTGATTGGTGGCGATGTTCCAGTTGACAAGCTACTCTTGACTTACCTTTTGGCAGACAGCACGGCGTGGGGGCATCTTACGGCAAAATTAAACATCCACGTCTTCCAGAGACTCCTGATTCTAACCGGGGTGCTTATGACTTTGCAGATTCAACCATGTGGTCATGGCGATTGTTTATGTGACGACACAACAGCCACTGACGACTCTGGGCAGATTCGACTATATTTACGGCTGGGAACGTCTGATTGCAAAATCACGATTATCAGTGTTTTCTCCTGGCTATCCCCATTCGATCTATGTATACCAAACATTTCCTCCACAAACGGTTTGATATGTACAGACGTATGCGTATTTATGTCCATTCCGGGAGCACACACTACGACAATAAAACGGTCAATGATTGCATCCTGGTAATGCATTTACCATAATGGCTGATATCGGATGATTCGCGAAGATATGCTGAACACTGTTAAAAAAAATCATGCGGCCAGCACAAACACAACTGTAATAAGGCGACATACGATAACGAGACCGCATTGAAAATCGCCCGCCCGCGCGATGTTGCACCTCTGAGTTAAGCTCCATCAAAAATGGATGAGTAATGGAGTGTGATGACTGTCTCCGTGGCACCACTGCGGATCTACATCTGTACTTCACAGGAACTTAATGGACAGAAAACACCAGTTTCACTCAGAGTTCGACAATCGTTTTAAACCAAAAAAAACATTTAATTTCTTTAATTTTTAACACACAACATGAATGACAGAGTCCTCATGCATCTATTCTGGACCATTTTATTATAATATGGAATCAATTTGTTTTCAACTCCATTAATGGAAGTTTCAACTCCATTAATGGAATTAAAATGACTCCACAACATTTAGGCCGATCCTCTACAGTCCTCAACAGCTGCTGGAAGTCAAATACTCGGCTGTTGAAATGCCAAAGGCTGGGCGCCCGGTCCAATTGTAAAGCCCGATGTGACACTCATCTTTAGAGGAAACCCGTTGCACTTCGAATGTCACTGTACAGCTACTTGAAATGTTTTGCAGTCATTGCTCAAACCGGTAATCACTTTAACCCAGCGGGAGTCCAGATTTGAATTCTGTTAGCTTGAATGTAACACTGACGGTTTTGAATGACCTAGGCAATCGTTGGGCGCTGTTCAATATATTACGGAGGGAAAGTCTTGTCGTGGTCAATAACATTGAGATGTTAAGATGACTGGGTGGTTTTACGCTGTGGAGTATCAGTCTGTGCCTGGGGAGTTTCACAGGTACACAGGCTTCACAGCTTGCTCTCCTCACAGATATGCACGTCAAAGGAAATGTGCTAATTCCTCAGAGCCCAGTGAGGAGTAGCTAGAGCTTTATTAGTTTAGGGTGGGCACTGAAGCCTGACTGACTGACTGACTGGTTGGCTGGCTGTCTGGCTGGCTGGCTGACTGGCCGGAGAGAGAGGGACATACAGAAAGACAATAGGAGAAAATGAAAAACTCGTTTTAAAAGACATGTTCCATGACTGAGCCAGACAAGTCATCTTCCTTAATGAATCGGACTGTCCTGTGCTAATAAATGGTGCATAGACTGGAAGTAGCGGAGAAGAGGAAATTAAGGGAGTAAGGAGAAGCGGGGAGGTGTCTAGCCACATGAAAAATGAACTCATATCAGGGGCTTTATTAAAATACTTCAAATATATTACTGAATCCCGCTAGCACTCCTGTCTACATGGACCACAGCACTAATGAGGTAGTCTGACTGGTATGTTTTAAAGTAACTCTCACTCCTAAACTGCCGAAGGGAGATCAGTCTTTATCTGTATTGTTCCATCGGGCCACTTTGAGATCATACGTCTTATAAAAACAAACTTCCAGAATCTTCTTTTTTGGGGTTCAACACTAGGACCCCTCCCCACGGTCACCTATCATTCGGTGGTAGCTGGCACTCACTGACCAAACCAAATCTTAGCTTCCAAAGAGATACTACATTGACTAAAATTTCCCAGAATTTCATCATGCTATTGTTTCTTCTTTCCATACATCCCGCTATTCTAACACAATATCTCACAGGGTCTAATTATTTTTGTTACAAAATAAATATGATTAAAAAAACATTAAGCCAGTGTTTTTAAGGTATTCTGTTTCCGATATACTGATATATGGTGTTAATTCTCCGTTTGTTTTTTAATACGGGGAAGAAATACAAGTTCCCTCATCTCCTATATATATCTGCTATTCACAGATGTCTCAAAGTTCTGCAATTAATTATAGTTAGTTATAGTTTGGATAAATACCAGCATATTTCAGATCAACCATAATGTTTGATGTAATATTCGATATTCTGCTTCTGCGGGATGGAATTACATTTATAATGAGCTTTGTGTGTCTTGTTTTAGAAAGGGTGTTTGATGGAGGCTGGATACAGGCGCAGGGAGGTTCTGTGGAGGTTCTCTGAGCATTTCCATATGACTCACTAATTGACACCATTCAGACAATAATTTCTGAAATGCTCAGTTTGTCACATTCAATCAGAAACTAGTGATCATCTACAAGACCTGTTGTGTAAGGGCACTGAAGACTGGGGAGGGGGGACTAGGTAGTGAGAGAGGGAGGATGAGCGAGAGGAACAAAGAGAGGGTAGTTGGGGCTGTGGTGAGAGAGATGGGACTTGTTATTCCTGCCATGTATCTTACAATTGAAGTCACTCTGCCTGCACTTTTGTGCCCTTTGCACTGGCTGAGGGTTAGCATCCCAGTTAACGTTAGCGCCGCATTACATTCCAGACAGGCGTGGGCGGATATCATATATTCAGAGAGTTCCACCAGGCAGGACTTCCCCCCTTCAATGGGAGTGGGTCCTCTGTTGGGGGATAATTACAGCAAGAGTCATGCGTGCCTGATCAATATGGAGTCTTCCTAGTTTAGAAAGAACACAGAGATTAAGGCTGAATCTCAAATTGCATACTTGCATACTATATAGTATGCCAGATTAGTATGCGAGAAGATTAGTACGTCCCAAACCATTGTACGCTGAAAATAGTATGCCAAAAGTTTCCGGATGGTCTACTATTTCCAGTGGATTTTTGAAGTATGCATCCGTGCATGCTTTTCGGTGTAATATAGACCACACTCCAGTAGGGGTTTCCACGATTCTCTGGTCTTTTTCACTTGACGAAATGTCAGTTATCGTTACCTTAATTAATAGTTATTGCATCAATGTCATGCACAAATGAAAGAAAAACGGTTGTTGTGCCACGAAATGAAATAGCTTTGGCAGTGTGAAGTCTTCAGTCTCGCTAGCAATTGCTCAATTCTTATGACTATTCCAAGCAGTATGATAATAGTGTGACTGGCTTGTAAGCAAAAACCATAGAGTTCATAGATGCTACTTGGGGTAAACTTCATAAGAAACGTTAGTCAGTTTAACACAATACTTAATGGTGTCTGGCTATATACTCAAACTTGGCGTTATGTTAATGAGCGGCATAATGATCTAATGTTGAGATGCAATTTACTTAAACAAGGAGTACATCCCAATTTGTCCCAATACTGGCATATACTAGCTTATTACATACTAAACAGTACGTACTTCACCATCATCCGCAAAGTACGTACTTGTAGTATGTGTGCGCGATTTGAGATTCAGCCTAAGACTCTGCTGTCATGTGAGGTGAGTTCTGATTTGACATCACCCCTCAGGGCGGGGACAGTTAACCCCTCCTACTGTATATCCTAAACTACTGGGGCCTAAAATGCTAAACTGACCATGAATCCGGTGGAGACAATTAAAATACACTTTGCTCTCTGCCCATCTCTGGAGATACTATATACATACAGTGGATAAAAAAAGTCTACACACCCCTGTGAAAATGCCAGGTTTTTGTGATGTAAAAGAATGAGACGAAGATAAATCATGTCAGAACTTATTCCACTTTTAATGTGACCTATAATGTGAAAAATTCAATTGAAAAACAAACTGAAATCTTCGAGGGGGAAAAATAAAAACCTTACAATAACCTGGTTGAATAAGTGTGCACACCCTCTTATAACTGGGGATGAGGCTGTGTTCAGAATTAACCAATCACATTCAAACTCATGTTAAATAGACACCTGCCATCATTTAAAGTGACTGATTAATCACAAATAAAGTTCAGCTGTTCTAGTAGGATTTTCCTGACATTTTCTTAGTCGCATCTCAGAGCAAAAGCCATAGTCCGCAGAGAGCCTCCAAAGCATCAGAGAGATCTCATTGTTGAAAGATATCAGTCAGGAGAAGGGTACAAAACAATTTCCAAAGCATTAGATATACCATGGAACACAGTGATGATAGTCATCATCAAGTGGAGAAAATATGGCACAACAGAGACATTACCAAGAACTGGACGTCCCTCCAAAATTGATGAAAAGACGAGGAGAAAACCGGTCAGGGAGGCTTCCAAGAGGCCTACAGCAACATTAAAGGAACTGCAGGAATTTCTGGCAAGTACTGGCTGTGCTACATGTGACAACAATCTCCCGTATTCTTCATATGAATGGGCTATGGGGTAGGGTGGCAAGACGGAAGCATTTTCTTACAAAGAAAAACATCCAAGCCTGGTTGAAGTTGGCAAAAACAAACATCAGTTGGCAAAAACAAAGTCCCCCAAAAGCACATGGGAAAATGTGTTATGGTCTGATGAAACCAAGGTTGAACTTTTTGGCCATAATTACAAAAGGTATGTTTGGCGCAAAAACAACACTGCACATCACCCAAAGAACACCATACCCACAGTGAAGCATGGTGGTGGCAGCATCATGCTTTGGGGCTATTTTTCTTCAGCTGGAACCGGGGCCTTAGTCAGGGTGGAGGGAATTATGAACAGTTCCAAATACCAGGCAATTTTGGCACAAAACCTTCAGGCGTCCGTTAGAAAGCTGAAGATGAAGAGGAAGTTCACCTTTCAGCACGACAACGACCAGAAGCACACATCCAAATCCGCAAAAGCATGGCTTCACCAGAAGAAGATTAACGTTTTGGAATGGCCCAGCCAGAGCCCAGACCTGAATCCAATTGAACATCTGTAGGGTGATCTGAAGAGGGCTGTGCACAGGAGATGTCCTCGCAATCTGACAGATTTGGAACACTTTTCCAAAGAAGAGTGGACAAATATTGCCACTTCAGGATGTGCCATGCTAATAGACTCCTACCCAAAAAGACTGAGTGCTGTAATAAAATCAAAAGGTGCTTCAACAAAGTATTAGTTTAAGGGTGTGCACACTTATGCAACCAGGTTATTGTGAGTTTTTCATTTTTTATTTTTCCCCCTCAAAGATTTCAGTTTGTTTTTCAATTGAATTGTTCACATTATAGGTCACATTAAAGGTGGAAAAAGTTCTGACATGATTTATCTTTGTCTCATTCTTTTACATCACAAGAACCTGGCATTTTAACAGGGGTGTGTAGACTTTATATCCACTGTACATATACACCTTACAGGAGTGGACAGGCGTAGACAGTAAACCATTTAAAGTGTCAATGTCTAGCCCTTTTATTGCTATTACGAACTGGTTACAAATGCAATTAGAGCAGTAGAACGTGATGTGATGTCATACCCGTAGTACAGATCTCGTACACCACAGCACTGTCACATGATTCGCAGCACTCGGTTTATAATCAAGCAATAAGGCACAAGTGAGTGTGGTATGAGGCAAATATACCACGGCTAAGAGCTCTTCTGGACATAACACTTAGCTGTGGTATTTTGGTAATATATCACAAACCCCAGAATGGCCTTGTTGCTACTATAAACCGGTTACCAAAGAGCAGTAAAATGTGATGCCACACCCCTGGTACACGGCCTCATAAACCACGGGCTAGCAGCCAATCAGCATTCAGGATTCAAAGCACCCGGTTTATAATAACCCATAAGACTACAGAAGGGGGGTAAATGGCCAATACTTCACGGTTAAGAGATGTCCTGAAGCACAACACAATGCTGAGTGTCTGGAACGGGTAGAGGAGGCCAACGTAGAAGAGAACGTAGAAGAGGCCATCACAAACCCCTGTGATGCGCACAGACAGACCACCAACGTAATTAGCACAGCAAACAAGTCATTCTGCATCATACCTCAAAAAATAATAGTAATTATTCATAATTATTCATATAGGGTATGAACAGGGCTCAGCTCTAGACATCTTGTGGAGGTATTCAAACATTCCAGAGAATGGGCCGTGGTTGGGTGAGGTGAGGGTTATGTTAGCTAGCACTGGTGCCTCACTGAGTGCAGCCAATTAAAGCCCAAGACTGTGTGTGTGTGTGTGTCCAGAGGATAGGAGAGCATAAGGTTTGGCTTTCTTCTAGCTTATAAGCTCCACAGAGCCATAGTGGTGAGCATACCTCTAACTCCTTCGGAGCTACATACAAGCAATACCATAATCCCTGCTTAATTGTAACTGACTTTTATCTTCTTATCCATTGGTATAGTGTTACAGTCAATGTACAGGAGTTAGAGTTTTTACATTTTTGTTGTTATTTCTGACCGATGGTGCATTTTTCATTTTTTTTTGATTTATTGTCATTATTCATTCTCTGTTGCAGAAATGACAAAACCTCGGTATCGGTATCGACCGATCACATTGAACGAGTATCCGCCATCAGAATCGGTCACTCATTTTCTTATCGGCGTATCCCTAACTTACATTTTTATGTGAGAGAAGTTGGCCGCCTGATCGGCCGCGAAGAGCGTGAAACATGTTCGCACAGGAGACAAAGAAGTAGAGAAGGCACGTTTTAAAAGTATATCTTAATATAAACATTTTATTCAGTGCATTTTGTGTATACAACAAATAATAAACAACTTGGAAGGTCGCAGGCAGAGCGACAGCCGGTACACATTGTTTTTCATTAGTTCGGTACACATGATCCAACATGGGTTTAAAACACTTAGCCTACATCATGCGTTATAGCTCTGTAGTCAACAAGGCCCTGTTGTCTCCATGCAACAGACACCGTTCACCTGAAACACCCGAAGGAAACAAAAGGAAAACCGCGCGTCCCGGCAGCATGTTCCATATGAACAAGGTATGTGGCCAATGGGAAAGGGTACTTAGCCCACAAAAAGGGTCCTTTCTGTACACGACTGTGTGTTATAATTTTTTTTTTACATGCCCTGTCCAAGAATGTTTTTTTTTTTTCACTTTTTTTTCTTCACTTTGACAAATATGACGTATCCTATAAAATGTTTAAGCCACCTAAAATTACACAGTATTTTTTGTAATATAGAAAATTATCACCAACACAAGTTACTTAACACGAAACAGGAGTCCCGGGTTGGGGCCATCACCATGTCCTTAAGTGGTGATCTGAACCGGCCAATAAGAATCAACAAAGGGGGAGGGGAAAGGCATGACAAGCACTGGCTTGGATCAAAACAGGAACAGGAACAGACCACGGGGGACAGATGACAGAAAACAATGGGGCACAATAGAAACAGAAGGACATTGAACAGTCGATTCAAATACTTTTCAACTCAATCTGAGAGCACACCACTAAATTACAGTGTCCTTCCTGTCGGCTTAACAAAGCTTTAACACCAATTCGCTTTCTAATTCCCACAGGCTACAACATTCCCTATTCCATTCCTTTTTTTGTAAATGTATTAACACAACACACTCCCCGACACCTCTAGGTGAACCTGTATACTGGCTTGGTTTGTCTGCTTAAAGGGCCACTCTCAGCTCTGTTTTTGGCGCTGAAACCGTTTACACAGTGGAGACAAAACAGAAAAACATACCAGGAAGGGGGAAGGACGGGTGACAACACGAGGGAGAAAACAATAAAAGATTAAAAGCCCTCAGCTTATTCTGAATATTAGCAAAGCAAAGGAGCAGCTATGGCTCCGCCACTCAAGCAACGAGAGCCACACACCTCCCATCTTTCCAGGTCAGCTGAATGTAGGCTCTTTTCCCCCCCGATGCCAGAGAGCTCAAGGCTCTTCAAGGTGCACTAGAATGCAGGAGAGCTACCATTACGTCTGTGTTCAGCCGCAGCTTCAACAGGGCTGCGCCGCAAGGGGGGGTGAGGCTTCATAGTCACAGAAGCATCATGGGGAAACACACAGAAACAGGGCACGTCTCTACCCACTGCAGCGCCGCAGCCCAGACCCTCCTCGGCTGCCCTGCCCTGCCCCCCCCCCCCACTCTACCTGCCTGCCTGCCTGACAGATATGAGCAGGTTGGTGTCTATATGATCAGGACATGAGTAAAAGTATCTGCAGGAAGGAAAAGGAAAAACCTTAAAAGATGAGCTTACTGTACACAGCCAATGCCATCAGAGTGACCAACAGAAAATGGAGTCCACAAATGGCTTTTCAAAAAATGTCAAGAGTTTGTCAAACCTCAAAGTTCATGGTCTAATTTGGTTGGATAATGACAGCGAGTATTGAGAGATAAAGTAAGGTCATTTGAATGGAACCTATTCGAGTGTTGTGATTGGTTGGTAGTAGCGGGCGGCAGTTATGGTATCTAATAATCGAAATGTTGTCCTGAACCGCCAGTGGTTTTGGAGAGACCTTCTGCTTGGAAGTCACGCTTTTCTGGAGGTAAGGTGTCTTCTTCTAACGACCACCCGGTCCTCTGCCCAGCTACGTGGACTCGTTCTGGCTCACTGTCTTCCCTCCGTTAAGCACGGCTGAGGCGCTCCGGGACTTGGTGGGCGTGCCGCTGCCGGAGCGCGAGAACTCTGTGAGGTCGTGGAGGGAGGGCTCCCTGTACATGGCCACTGTGGAACACAGACAGGAAATGATCAGACAGGAAGTGGTCAGACAGGAAGTGATCAGACCGGAAATGGTCAGACAGGAAATTTTGAGATACAGATGAATCTGATAGTGTAGATGGAGAAGAGCTGAGCAGTAGAATACAATACAGTCACAGAATTTTATTTTCCATGTGGAGAAACACATTCTCCTCTCTGGTCAGACCGAGTTCTATTCTATTGCTTTTTATTCCATTGCTCAACTACCCCTGGTCCTGTCGCTGTTGATCAAAAATGGGGTGGAAAAAATGGGGTGGAAATGTGGGATCTTTATTCTGTGAGATTTTTCGGCAATGCGCTAAAGCCTCCGTCTTTGAAGAAACACCAGTCACCTTAAAGTTTCTGTAAAAGCCTCACCTCAAATAGCCTCTGCCCAGAATTGGTTTTGATGTGTGGGCCTCTGGGCTCAAGCAGTGAACCAAACTCTTTAAAGACTCTCCCTTTACCTATCCTAAACACAAGACCTCCTGACCACACCGGTCAATCAATAGTACACTTCAAGAGGAACCTGTGTGGAATCAATACTGGGCTCATTAGCCAGGGTTTTATGCAACTGGCACGCTGGATAGATGACCTGGAGGTCATGGTCCGTCTCACTGCTGGGGCCGTTGATCCTTATTTCATATTCGTTTCTCTAACAGTGGAACTTCCAACTGATTCAATTGTATCTCTCTCTGTTTGTCCTGGCACTTCAACACACACCACACACTCTTCTAGAAAGGGAGGGAGGGAGAGAGTGAAAGAGTGGCTGAGATGGGGTGAATTGCAAGGCCATGGGCTGGGACAGCTCCTTAATTGGTCGGCTGTAGTCCTGCTGCATTGGAATCTTTATTAGCTGCTAGAGGTTCTTTCTATATCCCCTCCACATCCTCTATCTCCAAGACTATACATCCCATCTACATCCCCTTATCTCCAAGACTCTATATCCACTCCACATCCCTTTATCTCTCCAAGACTATATATCCCCTCCACATCCCCTATGTCCAAGACTATATATCCCCTCCACATCCCTTTATCTCCAAGACTATATATCCCCTCCACATCCCTTTATCTCCAAGACTATATATCCCCTCCACATCCCCTATGTCCAAGACTATATATCCCCTCCACATCCCCTATGTCCAAGACTATATATCCCCTCCACATCCCCTATGTCCAAGACTATATATCCCCTCCACATCCCTTTATCTCCAAGACTATATATCCCCTCCACATCCCCTATCTCCAAGACTCTATATCCCATCCCATCCACTATCTTCAAGACTCTATATGCCCTCCACATCCCTATCTCCAAGACTCTGTATCCCATCTACATCCACTATCTTCAAGACTCTATATCCCCTCCAAATCCTCTAGCTCCAAGACTCTATATCCCATCCACATTGACTATCTTCAAGTCTTTATATCCCCATCCACATCCTCTATCTCCAAGACACTATATCCCCATCCACATCACCTATCTCCAAAACTATATCTCCGCCACATCCTCTATCTCCAAGACTCCATATCCACCTCCACAAACCCTATCTCCAAGACTCTATATCCCCACCACATCCCCTATCTCCAAGACTTTATATCTGCCTCCAATACCCTTATCTCCAAGACTATACATCCCCATTCACATCCACTATTTCCAAGACTTTATATACCCTCCACAACCGCTGTCTTCAAGACTCAATATCCCCATCCACATCCTCTATCTCGAAAATCTATATCCCCCTCCACATCTCCTATCTTCAAGACCCTATACCCCCCCCACATTCTCTATCTTCAAGACGCTATATCCCCCAGCACATCCTGTCTCCAAGACTCTATATCCACCTCCACGAACAAAGATGATTTCTATGTCTCTTTTCTTGCTCTCTCTGTTGACAGGTAAGCATAGGTGAAAGAGCTATGGCCAGATCCATCTCTCTAGCAACCAATCACTGCCTTCTCTGTCCCCTCTTCTGCCATCTCCAATAAGGAACCTTGCCTGGCTGAGTTGGAGCACACCATTTTTACCATGACTTTAACATGAAAAACCTAGCTGTCTCCAATCAAACAGGCAAAACGTTTTTATTCTGTCTGATGCTCGTGGGAGGCCGTCTCTGATTCATCCACCATCTGGCAACACTGATATAGGAATTGGTTTTGGGAAATCACTCTGTAACACAGTCCAGACAACCCATCTCCTCCCAGCAGAAAACCCAGAGAGAGAAGATCGGGAACAGATTGGAAAACATTCCATCAAACAGAAGCCTGGCGTTTCTTCTGGAAAGCATTCCGTTCACACCAAACCTCTAAGTGCTCCAAGTTCCGGGCCAAAGCAAATCCCCAAGAAAAGTTTGAACGCAATTTCAGAACTAGAGGAGAACAATGCTATTTATGTCACTCATTATTCTCCACTGATTACAGTATAGGGTCTGGCATTCCATAGGGACAAGGAGAGACCCACCTTTCAAAGGCTTGGGGAGGAAGTGGGCGGCCGGCTTGTTCTTCTTCACGTGGTTCCCCTTCATGATCTCCCCTTCCTTATTCAGACCGAGGTACCAGCCCCTGCCAGACTGCTGCTGCCGGTAGATCATGGAGGAGTATGTCACATAGTAGTTCTCAAACACGGACTCCTTGAACTTACACTCTGGGGTGAAGTGCTCCTAAGGAGATAGAAAGAAGAGGTGGGAGAGGCAAAGACAGGATGAGCCATGGCTGAAGGAGGAAGGTGGAGTGGTGGACATTTATCAGGGGATTCGGATCAGGGAGGTTTTAAGAATCCTTCTCATCTATCACTTTTTAGCAAATCAGAGGCACTGAGACATGAGACATCATTAGTTCAGAAGATGAGTTGAACGCATGGTGCCAATATACAGACACTCTGAGGATACACACACACACCAACACACATACACACCGACATACACACACCAACACACAAACAAACACAGACACAGGGTTTGATAAATCCTTTACAGCATAAAAAGCTATTCAAAAGCTATTATGTTCATCATGGTAAATAATGAATAGCTTTATGCCGTATATATATGAAACTATAAATATAAACACATACTGAAAGATTAAACAATAATTCTCATTTTACTTTGCATTTTCTACGTTGTATGTGACACCTGCAAGGCTTTGTAAGGGATGAAATGAGCACTGTTAGCCAATCCCTTACCAGACTACAGTATTGCCTTCTCTTTAACAACAGGAAACAGATTGAGATAGCGTCTGTGTGTTATATACAGGCTCTCCTGTCTTTCATCTCCAAATATAATGGCTCGTCTGAGGATCACGGGGCGCAATCAACATGGGGTTTCCTGGCATGATTTAGAGCTCCTTTTCCTACAGGTGCTTTGAATTTTATATTGTTTTACCCCAAAATAAAATTAAAATGCAAGCAGTACAGATACAATAAATGGTAAACGAGCAGTTGTAGTGTATACAATTCTTTATTTCATTGTTAATATTACAGAAACTTTGTTTTTGATTCAGAACTTAATTAATCCATTAAATCAGAGAATAATCACAAATGGCATTGAGAACATTATTGACACCTTAGATTCAATGTTTGGTAGCACAGCCTTTGGCGAAAGTAACTGCAATCAAGCGTCTCCTATAGCCTTGGACAAGCTTCCTCTTTACTGACAGTTTGGCCCACTCTTCTAGAGCAAACTGCTCCAGTTCTCCCAGATTTGAAGGTTCCCCCTATTTAGATCTCTCCACAATCTTCAATGGGATTAAGATCTGAGGTCACAGCTGACCAGAACAGTCCAGTGTTTCATCTTGAACCATTCCTGGGTGCTTTCTAAAGTGTGTTTTGGGGTCACTGTCCTGCTGGAAGATCCATGAGCTGTGATGGAGACCCAGCTTTCTGATACTGGGCTGGACATGGCTTTTCCCCTAATTACATTATTCCATGCGCATGTTCAAGGCACCCAGTGACAGAGGCAGCAAAGCAACCCCAGAACACCATCGAACCTCCTCCGTGTTTCACTCTGGGGAAGGTGTTTGTTTCTCTGAAGACTTCATTTTGTTTTCTGCAAACATGGAGATGGTGTGCTTTATCAAAAAGCTCTAATATGTTCTCATTGTTCCAGAAATATAGTGGCATGTTCAGTGGTGTTTTTGCAAATTGCTGTCTGCCTTTCCTATGTCCCTTTCTCAGCAGTGGGTCTTCTACCATACAACCACTTTTCACTGACCTGGTGACGCATGGTGAGAGTTGAAGGTTTTGTACCTTGTGTCTGAAGGTGCATAGGATTTCTAATAAAACAAAATAACATACTTTTTAAGTAGGTAAACTAAATTTAAATCTGAAGGATTTAGTTCTATTGTTTGTAGTTACTGAAATTGCAGACATTGCAGGGTCACGCGCTAACTCCAGTTCTTAGAAGCAAGATCTTTTCAATTCAACGGTGTTCTAGAAGAAACGGTGCATTATTTGAATAAAGTGTAATGATGCCAATACTTTAGGCCACTGTGAGAGTATAAAGCAGGTCAGTTTGTGGCTCTGAACACTGTAGCGTTACTCAGAGTCTCATCACAGTGAATATTAGTCACAAGACAGATAACAGATTCCCTGGAAGGGCTGCAGATCTGTTGTGTGAAGATGACTAACTCCAGCATGTCATTGTCGGCCACCCGGTCATCAATAACGCCACCCGGTCATCAATAACGCCATCAGAATGCTAGTGCAGACGACTCCCAACATCATTCTTCCTTAAAAAGATACTGGACAGAGCACTTCGCTTTACTGAACGCATATTTGTTTCATTGTGTAGTTACAAATTCACTCTCAGCTGTGTGAATGTACACTGCACTCCGGATTATTTTAAAAATCACAGACTCCCAGATCCAGCCCTCATCCTCCCTCATCCTTGTCACTCCTAGATCCAGCCCTCATCCTCCCTCATTCTTGTCACTCCCAGATCCAGCCCTCATCCTCCCTCATCCTTGTCACTCCCAGACCCAGCCCTCATCCTCGTCATTTCCAGACCCAGTCCTCATCCTCCCTCATCCTTGTCACTCCCAGACCCAGCCCTCATCCTCCCTCATCCCTCTCACTCCCAGACCTCATCCTCCCTCATCCTTGTCACTCCCAGACCCAGCCCTCATCCTCCCTCATCCTTGTCACTCCCAGACCCAGCCCTCACCCTTGTCACTCCCAGACCCAGCCCTCATCATCCCACATCCTTGTCACTCCCAGACCTAGCCCTGTCTCAGAACGCCATGACAGGAACACCGATGTCACACAGCGCCGGCGACATAGCAACTCAACAGGGACTTCCTGTCCGCACAGCCCAGTCCACCGCTAAGACACTGGAATGGACCACTAACTATTTCGTCTAAATGTTAGGAGCACTAGAAAGGCCTAGAGAACAGACTACCTGCAATGAGGTGACAATGTCAACAACGTTGTCTACTGCTGAAGGTCCATGAGCGCAGTAACATTGTAATGGTGTCTTTGTGATGAAAGACAGGCCACAAAGACTAAATAACTAATTATAAATTCTAGTTTACCTGGATGTCAATAATATGCTCTAACAAGATGCCAAGGAAATCAATGTCTGTGAGGCCAAGGGCCATGTCTGCTGAAGTCACTCTGGCCTTTGATCACAGACCGGGCCCTGGCCAACCTCTGGGGACTCTCAACTGTCTGTGTCTGTGTGGGCTAGAAGACAAGTGAACAAGCCTCTCCTGACTTCTGAAAGCAGGGGAGCACTGTATAACTGAGACTCTTCATTTTTAATCTGGAGAACAGTCCCCAAGCATTCCTCCAGTATAGCCTATGGTCTCTTACTTTAAAATGGTAAACCAGAGGTTGGGTTGGCCACTTATATAACCGTTCTGCTAGCACACAGCCATGGCTATTGCTTTGGTTTCAAGGTCATATACTAAAACCAACTGAACACACGTACCCAAATCCAAATCTGCTTTCAGAGAGAACAATCAGATTAAAACTTGTTTTTGTTCTATCTGGTAATAGGTAATTAATTATAATTATGCTAATAACACATAAACAAATGCATGGCAGGCAGAGAATGTGGAGGACACAGGCCTTCTGTTTCCCCGACATAACTGAACAGTGTTGAATACTGTCATGCTACAAATCTCAAGTTCATTACAGCAATGATCTGAAAAAACACTAATTAACGCTGTTGTCTATCTTCCAACGCTGCATGCTCCCCTGTTCTCTGGCATAATCCTGCCTCTTTTCAGGCTCGCAAAGCCCGGGCATTTCTCTAGCCATGTGAAGGCCGGGAGCAGGGAGATGAAAGGAAGTAAGTTAACGCAATACATCAGCAACGCTTTCTCTCTTCTGTTCTTCATCCCTCACCACTCTTCCTCTTGTGCGTCCCCCACATAACAACCCCCCCCCCATGGAAGACAGATGCAACACACACACTGAGAGCCAAGATGGCGGCCCGAACCAGCACTGACCTATTGACCTAGATCAAGCAGATAGCCTAGTGGTTGGAGCATGCGGTCAGTATATGAAAGGTTGCTGGTTGGAATCCCCAAGCCAGGAGGAAAAAAGCGGATATGCTTTTGAGCAAGACACTTAACCGTAATTGCTCCAATAACTCGCTCTGGATAAGAGCGTCTATAAATGTAAAAGAATAAATGGACAGAGACATTAAAATACAGATGGACACAAATGGAACTAAGAAGAGTAGGATTACCAGCCAACCCTGTTCTAATGCAAGAGAAGACAGAAAAGACTAATACAATGTCCCAGTGTGGAGGGAAACCACCCTGCTATTGTACTGGAGTGGCTCAATTATTGAAGTCAGATCCATTTGACTGGACTCCAGCAGCTTCAGCAGTTTTTACCTCAGGCATCAGTAATGGCTGGTGCTCAGTGAAGAAAGGCCCACACCACTTTAATCATGGCTGCCCAGAGCTAGACGGAGCGAGACACATCTCGGCAAATTGGAACGAGGGAACATCATTTTAGAGAGAAGAGAAAAAAAGCTATCTGCATGGAAATGATCTCAGCCGTGTTCCCTGCTCTTCTCCACTCCTCCTCCTCCAAGCGTGGTTGTCTACGGGGGGAGTGGTTTGGGTAAATTGACTTTAAAGGATCCCATTAGAATGCAGTATGTGCCTTGGAACATGGGGCAAAGCGGCGAGCGACGGAGGTGGGCTGATAAGAGTCCCTGTTGAAACGCTGCACAGCTGGGAGGATTCAGACATCAGAGGACCGAGACCTGAGAGATGTGCTTTTTATTCCGATGTGCCCTTGCCCATGCCCACGGTGCCAGCATGATCCCGTGACAGGCAGAAGTATTGGAGCCCTATCATATGGAAAAACAGGCTAAGGGCGAACAATGAGATTAAAGATTAAATGTGTCAGTGGCTCGCTGTGCAGACGTGGTTGGAGACCAGTGACCAAAGCTGTGAAAGATGGGGTGTGCAAGATGACAGACAGGCATGCAAACACACACAAGCACACATCCATCCTTCCTGCATCCCCCTCAAACCCCAACCTCCTTTGATCACCATAGCAATCTGGGACTGTGTTGCTGTAGATCAGTAACATTGATTCAAACTACATGTTGCACATCTTATTTCATTGTGACTGCAACATGGGAAAATCCCAATCCCACCCCCCGTGTGTGTCTGAGAGTGTGTAAACATGTAAGATGGAGAGAGTAAAGGAGAGAGAGTGATGGAGAGAGAGTGATGGAGAGACAGTGATGGAGAGATAGTGATGGAGAAAGTGGGAGAGATGGGTGGGTAATTGCATGCAAGAGGGGTTCTGTCGTTAAGTTAAGCCTCCTATTTGATGCTCTGGATAAATGTCTGTTAAATTACTCAAATTTAAAAAGTAAATGGGTGGATAATGTGTGTGTGGGGGGGGGCAATTGGAGAGTGTGTCTGTTTGTTGTGTTAAGGTCCTGTTTAAAACACATCCTCTATGCTCACTGATGTAAAAGGTAGGTTGCATTCATTTTAAAACATCCTCTATGCTCATTGACTTAGATGGTAGGTTGCATTCATTTTAAAACATCCTCTAAGTTCACTGACTTACAGGGTAGGTTGCATTCTTTTTAGAACATGTCCTTTATGCTCATTGACTTAGATGGTAGGTTGCATTCCTTTTAGAACATGTCCTTTATGCTCATTGACTTAGATGGTAGGTTGCATTCCTTTTAGAACATGTCCTCTATGCTCATTGACTTAGATGGTAGGTTGCATTCCTTTTAGAACATGTCCTCTATGCTCATTGACTTAGATGGTAGGTTGCATTCCTTTTAGAACATGTCCTCTATGCTCATTGACTTAGATGGTAGGTTGCATTCCTTTTAGAACATG
>JACXGI010010786.1:0-11952 GCA_016801175.1 Esox masquinongy
GGCCTATTTCTCTCAAATATTGTTCACAAATCTGTCTAAATCTGTGTTAGTGAGCACTTCTCCTTTGCCGAGATAATCCATCCACCTCACAGGTGTGGCATATCAAGATGCTGATCAGACAGCATGAGTATTGCACAGGTGTGCCTTAGGCTGGCCACAATAAAAGGCCACTCTAAAATGTGCAGTTTCACTGTATTGGTGGGGTCCGGGGGTGTTGGAAAACCAGTCAGTATCTGGTGTGACCACCATTTGCCTCACGCAGTGCAACACAACTCCTTCGCATAGAGTTGATCAGGTTGTTGATTGTGGCCTGTGGAATGTTGGTCCACTTCTCTTCAATGGCTGTGCGAAGGTGCAGGACCTGGAACACGCTGTCGAATACGCCGATCCAGAGCATCCCAAACATGCTCAATGGGTGACATGTCCGGTGTGTATGCTGGCCATGCAAGAACTGGGATGTTTTCAGCTTCCAGTAATTGTGTACAGATCCTTGCAACATGGGGCCGTGCATTATCATGCTGCAGCATGAGGTGATGGTCGTGGATGAATGGCACAACAATGGGCCTCAGGATCTCGTCACGGTATCTCATATGCATTCAAAATGCCATCAATAAAATGCACCTGTGTTCGTTGTCCATAACACACGCCTGCCCATACCATAACTCCACCGCCACCATGGGTCACTCGATCCACAACGTTGACATCAGCAAACCGCTCACCCACACGATGCCATACACGCTGTCTGCCATCTGCCCTGTACAGTGAAAACCGGGATTCATCCGTGAAGAGAACACCTCTCCAAAGTGCCAGACGCCATCGAATGTGAGCATTTGCCCACTGAAGTCGGTTACGACGACGAACTGCAGTCAGGTTGAGACCCCGATGAGGACGACGAGCATGCAGATGAGCTTCCCTGAGACGGTTCCTGACAGTTTGTGCAGAAATTCTTTGGTTATGCAAACCGATTGTTGCAGCAGCTCTCCGGGTGGCTGGTCTCAGACGATCTTGGAGGTGAAGATGCTGGATCTGGAGGTCCTGGGCTGGTGTGGTTACACGTGGTCTGCGGTTGTGAGGCCGGTTGGATGTACTGCCAAATTCTCTGAAATGCCTTTGGAGACAGCTTATGGTAGAGAAATGAACATTCAATTCACGGGCAACAGCTCTGGTGGACATTCCTGCAGTCAGCATGCCAACTGCACGCTCCCTCAAAACTTGTGACATCTGTGGCATTGTGCTGTGTGATGGAACTGCACATTTTCGAGTGGCCTTTTATTGTGGCCAGCCTAAGGCACACCTGTGCAATACTCATGCTGTCTGATCAGTATCTTGATGTGCCACACCTGTGAGGTGGATGGATTATCTCGGCAAAGGAGAAGTGCTCACTAACACAGATTTAGACAGATTTGTGAACAATATTTGAGGGAAATAGGCCTTTTGTGTACATAGAGAAAGTCTTAGATCTTTGAGTTCAGCTCATGAATGGGGGCAAAAACAAAAGTGTTGCGTTTATAATTTTGTTCAGTGTATATTAAAGTAACTACTTTTACTTGAGTACAATATTTGGCTACTCTGCCCACCTCTGCAAGTAGCCTATTACCTAGTCCCCTCAAAGTCTGGAATTAATAAGAGATATTCCAGAAGGCCCATAGTCATTTTTTCAAACAATCCATTATTCAGCTCTGTCCCAATCTGTAATTAGCGTTATTAGCATCGTCCAAATTCATGAATGGAAATGTTTTGTACCACTACCGCAAAGCTGCATTGCAAGCGTAAACTACACAAACACTTCAAACTACATTCAATAATCTGTCGCGGTAGCATCTAATATTTTTTCATTATTGTATTTTTTTTGAAGTGTACACTGATGAAACAGCTGACGGAATTGGCTGAATTCAAACTGGCACTAGCGAGCTATTTCCTATAGCCACCATACACAGCTTCTGTTCTTCTGCAGTGATGTCATCCAGGTGAGTGAGAACTAGCTATGTGAAGATGGGTTGCTTTGTCTAGCTTTTTAAAATGCTGCTAGTTTACACTTATGTATATTATTGCTATATTTTTTGCTGTATTTCGGCTTTATATATTTATTAATTCTTACTACATAGATGTTGTGTGCCATGTCAAAAGAATTTCATTGACCAGGATGACGCTGAGTTATTCGGTGCATTTGATAAATAAACTTGGAACTTCTGGATTTTCTGTATGTATCGATGTCGACTTCTGCCTGTTCGTTTGCCTGCTCGTGAATCTTGAGTTAATTAAATGCTACCTGCTCTGCAGTTGGAACAATTCCTCTGCCTCTCCCAAGTCGTATTGTGGGAGAATCAATGGAGCAACTTCGCCAACAAAACTATACTTGGAATACTAACTTTCAGTTACTCAGTTTACACTTTTCCTGAACGAATGCGTGGATTGATACTATTGTGAACAAAACTGACCAGTAAACACAGGAAGTACATGTTTATTTGAACTGAGAATTATATCATGAAAATCCACTTTATTTGGAGGATTACAACTTTGTCATGTTCTTTGAGGTAAACACCACCACTTAGTTTGGAGTGTTTCAGAGTAGTTTTCCGCTTGCAATGCAGCTTTGCGATAGGGGTACGTACGGTTTCCATTCATGAATTTGTACAATGCTAATTACTGACTGAGACAGAGCTGAATAATGGATTGTTTAAAAAAATTACTGTGCCTGAAAGACCAACTGGGGGCAAGGGGACTGTCACCGAAATATGATTCTTGGACGAACTATCCCTTTAACAGCAGATGTCTACTAGTATTTTTTTCTTGTGTTTATGTTTGTAATAGAGTAAAAATCTTACATATTGCCCATTTTTAATTGTTTTCAGAGTTTTGATAAGTAGGCTACTGACTATTGCAGCATGTTTTGTTGATGAGTTGGCTACATTATTTTGATGTAGTTACTGCAGTCATACAGCAAGAACTGCTGAAAGCTACTTGTATGTTTCTTGTTTGACCACCTGTATCGGTGGGTATCCAGCTATTAGGCCTATAGATTATCGTTATAGTACATTGATAGAAGTTTTTTTTCTAAATACAGTCTTTAGTTAACTGGTATGGCAACCTAAAATGTTGCCATACCAGGGGATTGTTTAATTAGTTGTTCAATAACCTTGATATGTTTATCAGTCTTATTTTCTGGCAACTTTATTGACCCAATATTTCTATGTAGGACTACAGTATAAAGCAGCGGTCTTGCGATGTGGGAATTGAAGCATTCTGCACCTTTGGCCACAATTTTATATGCCTGTTTAATCATTTGTAGTATATGTAGTTTTGATTGTCACTTAATATGAGCGATTCTTGACCATTTGTTAACAGAGGGAAGGTTTCCATGATCAAAGTTTTTTTTGGAGCTGTTATGTGACTTGAAGGGACAGCAATGCATATCTGTTGATATGAAAAATGTAGAAGCACTGGAGGATTGGGAACCACTTATTGCGTAATTTCATTCATTTACAAATGTAAAATACACTGCTCAAAAAAATTAAGGGAAAGCTTAAATCACACATCGGGTCTCGATTAATTAAATATATTAAAGATCAAAATGTTTACTGTGCATTATGTAATTCGTTGAGAACAAAATGACATAACAACGGTCAATGGAAACCAAATTCACCAACTGACTTGAGGGCTGGATTCAAACTCACAATGAAAATCAAAGTAAACAATTGAAGTCACGGGCTGTTCCAACTTGTGTGAATTTCATCATGGCAACTCATTATGTGACTCAGTAGTGTGTATGGCCCCCAGGTGCCTGTATGCACTGGGCGAAGGTGTCCAGGGGGATCTCCTCCCAAACCTGGATCAGGGCATCAGTGTGCTCCTGGACAGTCTGTGGTGCTACTTGGTGGCGGCGGATGCACCGATACATAACGTCCCAGAGGTTCTCAATTGGATTCAGGTCTGAGGAACGTGAGGGCCAGTCAATGGCATCAATGCCTTCGTCCTCCAGGAACTGCCTTCACACAGGCCTCATGAGGCCGGGCATTATCCTGCACCAGGAGGAACCCAGGGCCCACTGTACCAGCGTAAGGTCTGACGATGGGTCTGAGGATTTCATCCCGGTACCTAACCGCAGTCAGGGTACAATTGGCTAGCATGTGCAGGTCTGTGCGCCCCTCCTAGGATATGCCTCCCCAGACCATCACAGACCCACCGCCAAACCGGTCATGCTGGATGATGTTGCAGGCAGCATTACGTTCACCATGGTGTCTCCAGACTCTTTCACGTCTGTCACGTGCCCTGTTCTCATCTGTGAAGAGAACAGGGTGCCAAAGGCAGACCTGCCAATTCTGGTGTTCTCTGGCGAATGCCAATCGAGCTGCACGGTGCTGGGCTGTGAGCACAGGCCCCCCTAGAGGGCGTTGGGCCCTCATGCCACTCTCATGGAGTCTGTTTCTGGCCGTTTGTTCAGAAACATGCGTACCAGTAGCCTGCTGGAGGTCATTTTGTAGGGCTCTGGTAGTGCTCTTCCTGTTCCTCCTCGCGCAAAGGAGCAGATACCGGTCCTGCTGCTGGGTTGATGCCGTTCTACGGTCCTGTCCAGCTGTCCTCTTATAACGGCCCGTCTCCTGGTATCTCCTCCATGCTCTTGAGACTACTGGGAGACACAGCAAACGTTGCAACGGCACGTATGGATGTGCCATCCTGGAGGAGCTGTGTTACCTGGGCAACCTGAATGGGCTGCAGCTACCGCCTCTTGCTACCAGTAGTGACAAGGACACTTGCAAAGCGCAAAACTAGAGAAGAATCTGTCGGAAAGGATTAGGAGAGAGCAACTGTCTGTGGCAATTGTTTGTGACACAACTGCTGGTAGAGATGTCCATGCAATTGGAAATTACTTTTTTTTTCTATTTTATTAAGTAGGCCTATTCTTTTATCGCCAAAAGTCTTTTTTTTATTAGAAACACCATTATATGTTGCCATTTGGATTTAAATCTATATTCCTCATTGAACTCTGAACAATTTCTTCTAGATTTTTTAATAATATATAGGCCTATTACACAATTCGTAACTATTTTTATGATTTGATGCTTTATGAAACAGTGAAGTATGTAAAATTATAGAAACAGTGCATGTTTGTGTGCAGAAGTTTGAAGCCTACTTGTGTGTAGTCTATGTATTAAAATAGCTTCGTCCTGGGAGTAGTTCTCAAATCTTTTTCAGTGTCCTCATTAAGAAGTATTCACACTCTTTTAATTAATCATTGTCTCTGGTTCAGTTAATTAAAACAAACTGAGTGGCTTTGCGTTCCCTCACAGATGAAACCTGGTGCAGGGTCGTTACCTGGTAAGTGATTTTACAAGGATCATTGTCATTAGGCACCAAACGTTAGAAACCATACTTAAAGTTAGGTAGTCTACTACCTGAACCTGTCCAGTATTTTTTTGTTTTCTGTTACAATACGTTTTGAATACATTCCAGAAATGTTTGTTCCATCCCAAACACAGGCATTTTATATTTGCCATCATTCTGTTCTACTGGCTTTACATTCATATTGACGTATCTAGGTCTTGGCTAATACGGCAGGAACATTTTTTTTTCTTTTAATTTGATATGTTTTGCAGGGCTTTTATTGATAGAAGGACAGGGCAACAGTTGATGTGGAGACAGATGAAAGATGGAGATTATAATTGGACCCTGGTCTCTAATGGGGAGGTGCCTATTCACTATCTGCAAATGTGAATAGAGCTGGGAGTGCAGTTGTGCGTGATGTTGGCATGGAATCCATGGAATGTCCGGCTTCCCCAAACAATGTGACTACCCATGGTACATGGGTAGCCAGTTTGGATCTGGCATCTCTCCAATCAAATCACATCAATGTCATAACGTCATTGTCCGGAAAAAAAATAACTGTTATATTATTTTCGGAGTACTCTTTCACTGGCTAGATAGCTGTATGTTGCCCTTTTCTAAATATGGACTTATTTTAGCTAATTCTCCATAATGGCCAGTGATTTAATTACAATCTATTGAGCCGGGGGCCTGAGACGATGGGAGTTCAAGTTCAACTCTGCTAAATGTTAATTAGCTGGCTAGTTGATGCCATGAAGTTACATCGGCTGTGAAGTCAAGCTGTTTTAGCAAGTTTGCAACGTGTAGAGTTGAATGACTTGGGCCTTAATGAGTTAATGAAGTGTTTTAATTGTGCACCACACACACACACACACACACACACACACACACACAGTAGCCTACAAAATAGTATACAAAGTTAATAGTTGTACATTGATTGGACTTAATTGCTTTTTTATTGTTGCTATCTTAAGTTGTTTCTGCTGTTGGTTATAAGAATGGGTGGTTTGTGTTAAATGGTGCTCGAATAGTGGAGGCAGGTGATTGTTTTCTTTCCAACTCAGGGTTTTTGATGACTCAAACAAAACTTATTCAACTACTGTATTTTTTATTTTTTTATTCTTGACTGTACAATTGTTTATGTATAGGCTGTGAATAGTGGCTTATAGTGTTTTTATGTATTTTTTTCGCCAACTTGGCTTCCCCAGTGATTTTATCCATGCACCACCACTGCCAGAGAGTGACCACTAGACCATATGCGTTACATCAGGCATATTTTTGACCTTTGTAGTTTGTGTCAGTGTTTAAGGTCCCTTCTAGGGAGTGATTTTCTCGGAAGGTAATGAGAAAGCTGGGCTGGAAGATTTCGGTCAAGACATGGCAACCACAGTGATTTTACCCATGCACCACCACTGCCAGAGTGTAAACACTTGACCATCCACATTACATCAGACTTATGTCGTTTCTGTCAGAGTTGAAGTTCCCTACTAGGGAGTCATTTTTTCAGAAGGTAATAGAAGCTGAGCTGGAATATTTTAGTCAAGACATGGGAACTCCCTGGGCTTTTGTGTGAACGCGATACTTAAATATTGTTTTCTATTTATGTATAATTTTTATCTCCCTTCCCTCATACATTTTTGTGTTTTATACTTGCAGCCAAGGGGCTGTGCACAAATATGTTTGAGGATATTTTATGGCCAGTGCACGGACACATAGGCATGTGAAAATTTAGAACACCCCCTGGAAAATTGTTATATTTGTTTACATATTTGAACACATGGATATCTGAGCTAAATTCAAACCACATTCATTGGTAACCGTTACCCAATTTAACTAACCAAACAAGAAAATGAACCTTTAGAAACAATTTTTGCAATTAAAATTGAATTTCCTTGTGCAGAAGTTAGAACACCCCTACATTTCCCGTCACAAAAAATGGCTAAAATTTAGAATCAGATGCACCATAAAAAAAAGGTGTAAATAACTAGAACATTCTTTGAGGGTAACTTGGGAGTATCCAGCCTTACATAAAGATTAGTCACATGGGCTGGTTTGGTCATAACCATATGGGTGTGTGATAAGCCATATGAGTCAAAGGTGGAGTTGTTTGGCCGTAATGCCAAATGTCATGTTTTGTGAAAACTAAACACTCTCTTTGAACAGAAGTGTGGAAGCACTGCTGTAAAGAACAGTGGGCAAAAATTCCTCCCTGTCAATTTAAGTGGGAGGAGTTAGTGAAACCATCTATTGAAGCGAGCGGTGTACTTTGTCCGCTCTATGAAATTGCATTTCTTTTGATTTTAGATGAATAAATGATAAATGCAAAGATGAATAAGATGAATAAATGATGAATTAGATGAATAAATGCAAAGTGTATTATTTGTGTTAGTTGTTAAATTTGACTACGTTTATCCGTCAACTGGGGGCGGAGACTTTCCAGAGCGTGTATTGCATTTGGGAGGTAAGTCAGGTGATATATAGCCCAGTGCCAGACTGTCGAGATGTACCCCCGGGGCCACACACACACGTGCTCTTATACACCACACACAAGTACACTTCCAATGTGAAACAGCTGTCCTGCTCAGCCTGTGGTCTTGATGTTGGAGGATTCAAGATTGGACAACCTAGATCACTGCCCTCCCAGCACCGTGCGTGCGTGCGCGCGTGCGTGCATGCCCGCGTGCGCACGGTGTGTGCGTGCGCACGGTGTGTGCGTGCGTGCGTGCGTGCGCGTGCACGGTGTGTGCATACGTTTGTGTGTACAGTCATGTGAAAAGTCATTTTGCGTCACCACATTTCCAGTGTCCCTCCACTGACCTAGCCAGACAGTGGTTCTTGCCACATCTGAGCGCCCTGTTACCACATTAACCGCGCTTCACCAGCTGACACCCGCTTCCTGTTAGACATCTGAGCCCCCGTGGGCCCCGTTTCTCTCTCCCCTGACCTTGGCCAGGCATCGGTTCTGTCAGGTGTCCACGCTGTTGCACGCCACTTTTATTGCTCTCCCATGTGGAGTGAGCGGGCTCCCGTCCAGACCGTGATCACAGGGGGCTAGGTCCTTTATGCTTCCTACACCCTTTTCTTTAGACACCTTTACTCTTCAGTATTTGTGCATCTGAACTGCATCGGTGTATGTAATAAAGTTATATTTTAGTCTTGAACAAGCTCAGTAGATATTGCCGTCACAGCCCACAAGGTCCATTTAGATCTGTGCACTTCAAAGGAGGTAAGGGAAGGTTGGTAATCAGTATGGACTGACATGGAATGGGTCCAAGGAGAGCAGATGCTCCAGTCGCCCGCGCCTCACCTGGCCATAGCTCACCCAGCACGATGTCAGAGCCAACAGCCTCCACAGTGGCCTGGGTAAGGGTGGAGATGGGTCAGGCTGGCTGGTACCTGCGTTCTCCATCAGTCTGGTTCTACTGGAGGGTGCTGTCAGTTGATATGTCGGAACGATACAGTTTCGATGATTTTCCGTGTGTCCTCTGTCCTCAGCCATTACCTACTTATCATGAGATCACAATTGAATTTACTAGTCCAGTTTCCACGCGTGTGATTAATCTCTTACGGCTATCTATTTGTTAATCTGTTTCTTGGCTGTCCAAACGACTATCACTTTAAGAAAATATGTAATAAAGTAAAAGAGAGGATATTTCGCATGTGAGAGAAGACTATGATAAGGCTTTCTTCTGCCTGATGTTGGATGAATCTCTGTCCGGGTGGATTGTGAGATGTAATCCTCCTAGCTAGCGGCGCATTTGGTGCCCACACACACAAATTTAAGCACATCTATGCAGACACGCACATACCCTCTGTCTACAACAACCTGTCTCATTTAATCTGTTTTGTACTCAAGAATAAGATTAGTTGAATTGTGCTGGGCAAACTATAAGCCACAGAAAGTTCAGCATCAGCTTTAATGCTGATGAGTGTTATGGCCTAGATATGGCACATTGTGTTGCTACAGTGATCTTATTATAAGATTGATTTAATGTTTTCTTGTGTAAACCTCTTGAGAGTTTAACGGCATACTGTATCTTTTTTCTTTCTCTGCATCTACATCTCCCGTACAATTCACGTCTTATACAGTACATCACATTGTAAGAACAAATGAAGTCCCAAAATCTAGAATGGTTTTGCCTCTATATAGAAATCCGTACAGAAAAGTGCCAGACATGATTTCTTTAAAATGTTACAGGAAATGGGTAACTCCATTGATCGTTTACAGTTTCAATATATTGATTTAGGGCTTCATTTGATCAAACCTGCATTGCAAAATTTACACTGCAGAACATTTTCCAGAGGTCAAATTTACTCACAGACAGGTATAATATAACTACTACCAGAGCTAACCCTTTTAGTTATGCTTTCATTTTCATAATTTCAAGTTTGTATGCATTGGAAAAATGTTATGGTGGGTTAATTGAATCCCAGCCTTACATTTTAGGAAAAGGCAGTGTAAATTGTAATTGTAGTTACCTCAAAGATTTGGTTGGTCTCATTGGGATAGAAAAGAGACCGAATGAATGGCCTCACCATAAGATTATCTCTGTAGGATGTGGAACATTACAGTACTTATTACTAGGTGTTGTAGTTATGTTATGGTGAATTTCAGGGATGGTGAGAACAGTGCAGTTTTTTTATAACTACAACTAGACACCACCCCCATGCCAACAAGCTATTGGGATAACTTGTCAAAAGAAAGCCTCTACCCTTATCAAGGCAAACATCAGTGCTTAGAGTTTGCTGAATGTCATTGGGACATTGATTGGAACCGCGTTATATGGTCAGTCGAGACAAAAGGTAGAGCTCATTTTGGGCAAAACACCAGAGTTGGGTTTGATGTGGAAAAAAAAGAAATAGGTATTGTCTTGCAGGGGAAAAAAGTGCTCGGATGGTGGCGGATGTGTGATATTGGGGCCTGTGTTACTTCCAGAGGCATTGGGAATACAGCATACATGGCATTATGGACACTGAAGTACCAGGAGATTTTAGAACAAAATCTGTCTGCCTCTGCCAGCAGGCTAGATTTGTCGTTAGATTTGTTTTTTGAAAATGTTCACTTCAATTAAAGGTTTGATTTCTAGAATATTTTGAGTGTAAGGTCAAGTCTGTTAAATGACCAATAAAATATATTCCTAGCCTTTTTTGCTGATCTTTACCGATGTGGTCCAGTGTTCCAGTGTTCAGCTATATCCCTTGTCTTATTCTGTAGCCGACTAGAAAATACTCTTGCAACTCAGGTTGGAATTGGTCCCTATACTAATGAGTTCCCACTTCTGTATGCTGTAGACAAAAGGGAAATAAGTGTTGTAGACAGAGGGAAATAAGTATGTGTTTGACACGTTTGAGGAAAAGAAAACAGCGTTTAGTGGCGATGGATTTCTTGCATCATTTAACACAATGTTCCTTCTGCCACCATTAGTGCTTTTGTTGCTCAGCTCAAACTCGGTGTGACACATTCAGAGCAGTGTGATTTCCCTGGGTAGAATATGCACCTCAGATTAACTCCAAACCTTAAACATTAGATTAATGAAGAAAACAGCTGACACTGTGTTTGGGGGTATCACTTGAATTAGTTGGTTTCCATGTTGGTTTTATAACATGTCTGATGTAATTTGCTTAACACTTCTTCTCATTCTTAGAGCAGTGTGATTTCCGGATGTTTCTTGGAAAGGTTTTTTTTAATGGGTGAATTGTTGAATGCATATGGAGCTGTAAGTCTAAAATGTCTATAGTATGTCACTCCATATGCAGGTATCATGTGTAGTGTTGTCTGCAGCAGTTTCCCCTCCAGTGTGACTGTTGAGAACAGCTTCTTTTCTGGTCTGCAGTTAAATGCCATCAGCACTCGTACTAATCTGACTGATTGGGCTTAGAGAGTCACCATAGCATGTCAAGTCTATTGAAGCCGCAGGAGGGTTGTGTCAGCATTAGTTCTCCTTCTTGCTGAATGGCTGTCTTCAGTGTAACTGGCTACCGGGCTGTCTGTGTACTGTGTTCTACAATGCATTGGTTAGGCAAGGCAGCACCACAGTACAACACTGATATAACTCTTGAGTTTATTTGCAGTTATGTTCAAGTTAACATATAGGGTGTACCTATTAAGTCCACTTGCCCTCTAAGCACACTAACATCGTTGGATTGCAATCAGAAAGAGCAAAAAAATGTGATGTTTAATGTCTCTAGCAATATATACACCGATCAGCCATAACATTATGACCACTGACAGGTGAAGTGAATAACATTGATAATCTCATTATCATGGCACCTGTCAGTGGGTGGGATATACAGGTGCTGGTCATATAATTAGAATATCATCAAAAAGTTGATTCATTTCAGTAATTCCATTCAAAAAGTGAAACTTGGATATTATATTCATTCATTACACACAGACTGATATTTTTCAAATAATTGTGATGATTAAAACTGACAACTAATGAAAATCCTAAATTCAGTATCTCCGAAAATTAGAATATTACTTAAGACCAATACAAAAAAAGGATTTTTAGAAATGTTGGCCAACTGAAAAGTATGAACATGAAAAGATTGAGCATGTACAGCACTCAATACTTAGTTGGGGCTCCTTTTGCCTGAATTACTGCAGCAATGCGGCGTGGCATGGAGTCG
>JACXGI010010787.1:0-26694 GCA_016801175.1 Esox masquinongy
TTTTCTGAGATACTGAATTTGGGATTTTCATTAGTTGTCAGTTTTAATCATCACAATTAAATGAAATAAACATTTGAAATATATCAGTCTGTGTGTAATGAATGAATATAATATCCAAGTTTCACTTTTTGAATGGAATTACTGAAATAAATCAACTTTTTGATGATATTCTAATTATATGACCAGCACCTGTATGTTGACAAGAACCATATGGAAAAAATGACCGCAAGGACTTTTTTTATCAACCACACAGTGGCGCTATTGTTTTTCACATTAGCAAGGTCACCATATTCACACTGTTTGAGATACAGCCATGAAAAGAGGTAGAAAAGTCCACCTCCTCACAAGGAACATATTTGCCATTAGGACTCATTAACTTCACTGGTTTGACGGCCATTTTGAATTTGTGAAAAACACAAAAAAAATTACTCCTCTGGCACCAAATGTCCAATCTTCATGTACTTTGATATTTGGCATCTAGGGACCATAATATTCAAAAGTTATATCAGCCAGACCATTATGTCAAAAAACATGGATGCTATTGACCAATGTACACGTGAGGGGGCGTGGTTTTGCACATATATCTCCTACAAGGATAATGGTATAATAATTCTACTTGGTAGGTATGTTGACAAGGACCATACGAAAAAAATGACTTTTTTTTTGTTGATTTTTTCATCAACCACACAGTGGCGCTATTGAGGTTCCCCACATTTGCAAGCTCACCCCGCTCACCATGTTTAAAATAAAATCTTGAAAAGAGGTATATAAGTCCATCTCCACCCAAGGAACATATTTGCAATTGGGACCCATTAAGTTGGGCGTAATGGTTTTTCAGCAATTCTGAATTTGTGAAAAATGCTTCAAACGCTACTTCTATAGTATCAAATGACAGATTTAAACCTTTTCACAAGTACATTTTAAAATATCACTGAAGGCCCCTCAGCGTGATTTCTTAATGCATATTATTTCAGTATGCACTGACAATTCCAGAATTGTATATTATAACAACAAAAATTGCCACCACAGCAGCCCATAAACACCATGTTGCTTATTAGATATGGAGCAGTATTCTGATTTCAACTGGTTAAAATTATATTTTGAAACTATTTAGGGCAGTAGTACTGTTAGAGTATACTGAATATTTATTGATCAACCTTCTAAGATGTGTTATTTTCCTGATGATCACTCCACTTGTATCAATAAAACATATGCTAACCAGCAGACCATGGTTTGTGTTAATAATGCCTTTATTTATGTGATTATTCACTATTTCACTAAAGATGGTGAAAAATCATGAATTCCGATTCTTGCACATTTAGTAATGGACAAATACGATCAGTGAAATACACCTTTATGAGGGTTATGTTGAGCTTGTTTGGCTAATTACTGTTTACGTGCGCAGCCATTTTTGTTTTCATTCCACTGAATTCTGGGACCAAATGTCTCTGCGATCAAAGATGGTTAAACAAGACGATTCACCAATCTGAACGGAAGTTCAAATCTTGATTACCTTCCTGTCTCTGAGTCACTCATCTTGTCACCTGTATCTGACTTTGTTCTTTGTTTGATAAACAATCTTTAGCAGACAAGTTGCAAATTGTGAAATACCGCATGTGCGACAGACCAGACATCATGAAATGTTAAGTTGATCAGTGTTTTTTCTTTACCGGAAGGAAAATAAGGTAGGTAAAACTCTAGTCTGTCATTTGCAACATCAATAAAAACGAAATATAATGCAAAATATTATGATTGAAGAAAATAGTAAGGTAGACGATAATTGGTAACGGGGTTGTATGTTTTAACTACGTCGGAAATTTCAGAAATGGTCATTAATGGCACGCTATATAACATTTTATGTCGCTAATAATTACAAAACATTGACGACTTGATAAAGTTATTATTTGGTATACAAGAAGATATTTTTCGAAACTGCTGCTGACCAGAGGCCTGTTTTGCTGGCCTGGTGATGTCAGAATCCGAAAATTATATTTTTATAATTTAATATATATTTTCATGAACGCTAGATGTATTTTATAAAGTTCGTTCTCATCAGTTTACTGACCAATTTTCATTGCTTTTCTCTCCCTTGGTTGTGCTGTATCCAGTGCAGCTCAGAAAAATCCAATCAGATTTTCCACATGTGCTGACTCCGGGTGAAAATCTATCCTGAGGCCTATAGAATTTCGAGTGAATCCCAACTTCTGTTGAAGCAAATGGGGAGGAGGTTGTTGATTGTCATATTCTTCAACCAATCCGATTTCGAGTTCGCCATAACGAGCCTGTTCTTTGACACATAGCAGCTTTCTAGCTTGCCTAGTTGCCTACATGCGCATTTTTCAGGTGGTGTGATCGGAGAGCCAGCTACCTATCTGAAGTAGAACTAGTTAGGACGTAATGTAGGAACATCTAAGATTTATTTTAACTTTCTTTTGAGAGGTTGAGATTTTTTAGAGGTAGTGCTTTCCGTTAGATTTTTTATTTAGATTTGTACTGAGCCCTGTTGTCTTTTTAACGCACAATGGAGGAGAAGAAATGCATTTGGTGGCGGATCGATCGAGTACGAAAAGGCTTACCGCGTCGAGGGAACATCTTTTTTGTGAGTACGTTTTTGTTTCTTTGGTACCTGTAATGTCATTGATTTGGGCTTTGCGATGTATATTTTGTTGCTGCGTCCTGTCATACTGCATAATGGTACTGTACATCCTTGATGGTTTCATTCACCGTGTTTCTGTAATTAGTGTTGTAAGCCTCTTATTAAATCGCTTTATTCCACTGTCACTGTGAATGTGGGTTGGTTACGTCGAATGACAATAGCCTAATAGCCCATAGGATTAGGCAGACATACATGCTAATATCATTAGCTTTCCGTCCATCGTGCTGAAGTTACTTATCATTATTGGTAAGTAGGATAAAGTGCCCCACTTTGGAAGTCAAATGCCCATCCAACACGTTTGTTTTGGTTACTGACCTGTATCTATTTGACTGATAAGCAGGTTAGGACTGTAACCAGGTAATAGTTCGTTTTAACCAGCAAGGTAGTAGATAAATGTAGCTGCCATTTAGATGTACAGATGTTGGTCAGGGGCTAATGACTTTTAAGAGGGGATGAATACTTTGTCACTTGATCTACGATATATGGGCTTAGAAAATACACTGGCATGCTAATATAGAATATAGTGGTGTACCGATTTTGATTCTAGTTTGAAAATGTGTAAGTTAGATTTCGAACTGTGAAATTTAAAAGGAGTTCGCGATTCTGTGATTAAGTAACCGCACGTCATTGTGGCCAGCGATTACCACCTCCACCATATCCATGCAACTGATCGTGTACGGTTCGTGTTAAGGATTTGGCATTAAACGAATTGCACTCACAAAACAGTTAAAAACAACTATACTGCTCAATGCTTGCAGGCCTATTTTTTATTTAACTTAGCAACAATAAGACATGCGTTTTTTGTATTTTGACTTCAAAATAAAAGTCTGCAATGAAACGTTATATACATTTGGCAGCAACAATATGACTTCCGACTTTCATATGTTGCCTTCAAAATAAAGGTCTGCAGTGTGTCTATAGTTTGGATTGTGTAGGCTACATTTTCAAAGGGAAAACTATGTGGGGGAAATTATGAACGAAACAATTACTATTTCAATAATACTTTACATACGTTTGAGAATATTATGAAGTGGAGCACTCTGAGAAATGGTTTGAGCTTAAGTTAATGTAGAGAACATTATCTAATATAAAGAAATCCTATTTTGATGTTCGTGTTATTAATTTGCTTTTGCTCGTTAGCTTTGGAGAGGGATTGAGTAATACATCCAACCACACTATATTTTCCATCTCCCCACTGTAATGTACAAAGGATATTTTTTGCAGAAAATCTTCAGTACCGCAGTGAATTTATTGTACGAAATACTCAGGAGATTTTGTAAAATTTCAAGTATAATGTGAAATCATGGGGCACTTCGCTACATCCAGCAAAACTATATTTTCTGCTCACTATGTAACCACAAATACAACACTACTGTACATGGAATTCATATTGCCTCATTAGTTAGTAGCTAGTGGTTTTTATTAGGAGTCTGGTAGGTGATTCATGAACAGTTTTAGATAATGGTTAATTGAGAGTGAGCATCACAAAAATATTGATTTAAGTGGAAAGAAAACACTCACTCAACCTACTATCCCAGCTAACTTCAGAGCCAAACTACCAATAAACTCAATCGTGTCAAAGAAATAACAAATGCAATAGCAACGTTTATGGCAATGGATCTGCAGCCTTGCCAAATAAATGCCAAGGTGTAAATAGTTAAATTAAAAAAATTGCTGGACATAGTTGCCACCATTTTTTTTTACATTGTTATTGTTGTAAGTGTTCTATTTTTCCAAGTTGTTCAAGTTCAAGTAAATTTACATTTCTATATTTTTATTATTTTTACATTGTATTTAAATAAGCTAGCTAGTTACTCCATCTCAAATTATTGTGATGACATGAACATTATAAACAATTTAGCTATTAATAATAATAATTATTATAATAATAATTTGCCTTTTAGATATGGTGTCATGTTTTCCTGCCTCAGTAGCTAATCAATGCTCAGGAACTATGTTAATCCACTGTTTTCATTTGTGCAATGAATTGCTACTTTAGGCAAGTATTTAGTGGGATACAATGTTGCCATGATTATTTCATTAAAAAACTAGCTAGCAGAGTTAATTAAAAATAGCTAACGACACTAACGTTAGCGATAATTGCTAACCGCATTGGCTAGGTAGTAACGTTAACTAACGGAAATATGTTTAACTAACCTCAGTTTAAGCTAACGTTAGTCCATCTAAAATCATTCTGTTGACATGAACATTATGACATACGGTTTAGCTAATAATAACTTGACCTTGTGGAGATGGTGTCATGCTTTCAAGCCTCAGTAGCTTATGTATGCTCATGTAGCTAAGTTTATTCTGTGTTTTCATTTGTACAACGACTTGCTAATATAAGCAAATGTTTAGTGAAATGCAACGTTGCCATGATTATTTCTTTAAAAATAATTGCTAGAAGTGCCTCAGTCTATGCTAGCGTTAGTTCGCCTTAAATCATTCTGGTGACATGAACATTTTAACAAATGCTTTAGCTATTAAAGATGTGCCTTTGATAGAGAGGGTGTTATGTGTTCAAACCTCAGTAGATAATCCATTCTCAGTAGTTAAGTACTTTCTCTGTTTTCATTTGTTTCTACAGTTCCACTTCTAACTGAGGGCTAAACTTATCAATTGTACCTTTAAATTGTAGACATGGCAGTTAAATTAATATGAAATCTGAGTTGTAATTCAACAATAACACATGGGTACATAGGCTGTATGCCCATGTCCTACCAATGTCAACATATTTTTGCAGTAAGAATAGGGAGGGTATTTTCCAAAAAAATGAAAATCAGGAAAGGCATTGGTATTATTGTTGCCACCTGTAATAGTCTTTTGATCATCAAAATTAGACAATTCTAAGAGAAATAGTTTGCTTAATCATTGGTGTTAATACACATACTGAATTAAACATACCTTTTGGAAATGATAATGACTATCTCTTTCGACCCCATCATTATCTTACAACAAGCTGATAGTTGAATTCATTAACATGCTCTGTGCTGGGGAAGACTGATAAACTTCCATTCAGTTATATTTACCATACAATTAGGCTGCATTTATTACATTCTGCAAAATTCTAACAACTTCCTAGTTACATTGTTTGGTGCTTAAGGTATTGTACTGTTCTGATAGTGTCAGAATTTTGAAGTCTCCATATTTACCTGATGCAGAAAATTGTATTATAATACCATTTGAGGTAAATGTTATATTGCAATAGTTTTCAGGACATGCAAGTACATTCAGTTTGGCCGAACAGTGGTGGCATAATAGCCATAACACATCAAAAGTAGACATCAAATGTACTACTTTAATGTCATGGGGGGAATTGTGAGAAAGCATGTCTTTTCCTGATAATATAGGTGTATTTTAGTTCTATACTTTTGATAAAGAACACAGCACAGAGGAGTGGTACTTCGCTGCCTTGTGCTATATGAAGTATTGTATAGCAAACAGCTGGTATCAATTAGTGAGGGGCCCCAGACAACACAATAAGTGTGTGTGCGGAGCCAAGAACTCAAGAGGGGACACCATACCAGGCCCTATAAGGTTAGGATATAGAATACACTTATGTGATTGGAAGACAGACAGATGTGGAGGGGATGTGCTGAAAGTTTGGTCTAATATACACCGATCAGCCATAACATTATGACTACTGACAGGTGAAGTGAATAACACTGATAATCTCGTTATCATGGCACCTGTCAGTGGGTGGAATATATTAGGCAGCAAGTGAACATTATGTCCTCAAATTTGATGTGTTAGAAGCCGGAAAAATGGGCAAGCATAAGGATCTGAGCGACTTTGACAAGTGCCAAATTGTGATGGCTAGAAGACTGGGTCAGAGCATCTCCAATACTGCAGCCCTTGTGGGTGTTCCCGGTCTGCAGTGGTCAGTACCTATCAAAAGTGGTCGAAGGAAGGAAAAGCGGTGAACCGGCAACAGGGTCATGGGCGGCCAAGGCTCAGTGATACACATGGGGAGCGAAAGCTGGCCCGTGTGGTCTGATCCAACAGACGAGCTACTGTTGCTCAAATTGCTGAAAACGTTAATGCTGGTACTGATGGAAAGGTGTCAATCAATCATCAATCAAATTTATTTATAAAGCACTTTTTACGTCAACAGTTGTCACAAAGTGCTTTTACTTTTTCTTTCTCCTGAATCATTGTTTGTTAGATTTTCTTGAAGGTTTTGGGTTGTTGTCTTGTTGGAATGCCCATTTTAGGCCCAACTTTAACTCCTGTATATATGGCCTGACGTTCTGTTCAAGCATCTGGTAAACCAAAGAAACCACATGGTCCACTTGATGAAATGCAGTTGACCAGGTCCAGAGGATGAAAAACAGCCCCAGATCTGGACATTCCCACCACCATGCTTGACTGTTGGGACATTCTATCAATTAGCACAAGCGAAAAGGAAAGTTTCAAGATGCTTTTCAATTTCATTGACCCCAGGTAGGTACTCCCTGGCCGTAAAGATTTCTCTAACACCGCACTGCCTAAACTCTACGTCGAATGTATGGAAAAAGTTGAGGAAGAGCTAAAAAAACAGATGTTACATATTTTGCTACTACAACCTATTTGTGGTCTAGTCGCAGATCAGAGACTTATATTAGCCTCACTATATATTGACTAAGAGTGGAATCTTCAAAAAAAATGCCTTCAAACATCATACTTTCCTGACGACCACACGAGTGAAGCTATAGCAAAGGGGCTCATTGACACTCTCGCCTCCTGTGGACTCATTCAAGACAAACAGGTCTGTATTCCAACGGATAGTGATGTGAACATGGTGATGGCCGCTCAAATCAACAAATGGACCCGACTGCAATGGACATTTGGACATTGTCTGCACCTGGCCATTGGTAAGTAACCTTGTCAACTATGTATATTGAAGTGATTGGTTAGATGAAACTGAATGTGCTTTTTCTGTAACTGATGAAGTAAAATATTACATTGTACATAACTAAAGGGATTATTGTGAGTTTAACCTTATATTTAAATATCTTGTTTTCTCTTAGAGTGGAGAGTGGGTAGAGACAAATGGGTGAATCAAGCAATTAGCGTGTAAAAAAGCTTTTTCCTATTCATGGAAAAAGAAGGGAGACCAACCCTAGCACATGTTGGTGACAGAGTTGCCTACTAGGTGGGGATCACGTCAAAAAATGTTGCAAAGAGTACTGGACCAAGAGAAACCCACTGCACAGATTCTTTCCAGTGACAAGAAGATCACCCATCTATACAGATATACAGTTAGGTCTGGAAATATTTGGACACTGACACAATTTTCATTATTTAGGCTCTGTACGCCAACACAATGGATTTTAAATGAAACAACCGAGATGCAATTGAAGTGCAGACTTCCAGCTTTAATTCAAGGGGTTAAACAAAAATATCGTATGAATCATTTAGGAATTGCATCCATTTTCATACGCAGTCCCCTTATTTCAGGGGCTCAAATGCAATTGGACAAATTAACACAATCATAAATCAAATGTTCATTTTTAATACTTTGTTGAGAATCCTTTACAGGCAATGACTGCTTGAAGTCTGTAATGCATGGACATCACCAAACGCTGGGTTTCCCCTTTTGTGATGCTTTGCCGGGCATTTGCTGCAGCGGTCTTCAGTTGTTGTTTGTTTGTGGGTCTTTGAGCTAAGATTTGTCTTCAGCAAGTGAAATGCATGCTCGATCGGGTTAAGATCAGGTGATTGACGCGGCTATTGAGGAATATTCAACTTCTTTGCCTTAACACTAGAACCGCAAAATGCCTACGCCAATTGGCATTTGAGTTTGTACTTAAAATAAAACTGCCATTTTGAAAGCTACACCCTCCTCCTTCTGTCACATCATCTATAAACACTAGTGACCCAGTGCCACTGGAAGTCATGTGTGCCAATGCCATCACCCTGCCTCCACCGTGTTTTACAGATGATGTGGTATGCTTCGGATCATGAGCCGTTCCAAGCCTTCTCCATACTTTTTTCTTACCATCATTCTGGTACAGGCTGATCTTAGTTTCATCTGTCCAAAGAATGCTGTTCCAGAACTGGGCTGGTTTTTTGGCAAAGTCTAATCTGGCCTTTCTATTCTTGAGGCTTATGAATGGTTTGCACCTTGTGGTGAACCCTCTGTATTTGCTCTCATGAAGTCTTCTCTTTATGGTAGACTTGGATAATGATATGCCTACCTCCTGGAGAGTGTTCTTCACTCGGCTGGATTTTGTGAAGGGGTTTTTCTTTACCATGGAAAGGATCCTACAATCATCTACCATTGTTGTAGCTATCGGATGGAATTTTTTTTTTGCAGCCTAAGGATGGCCTGTTTCACTTGCAATGAGAGCTCCTTTGACTGCATTTTGTGGGTTCACAGCAACGGCTTCCAAATGCGAATGCCACACCGGGAATCAACTCCAGACCTTTTACCTGCTTAATTGATGAAGAAATAACGAAGGAATAGCCTACACCTGTCCATGAAACAGCTATTGAGTTAATGTCCAATTACTATTGGTCTCTTGAAAAGGAGGGGGCTACATATTAAAGAGCTGTAATTCCTTAACCCTTTTTCCAATTTGGATGTGAATACCCTCAAATGAAAGCTGAGAGACTACACTTTAAGCCCATATTCATTATTTAACTGTAACTTGAATATATTTTGGTAAACAGCCAAAATAACAAAACTTGTGTCAGTGTCCAACTATTTCCGGACCTAAGTGTACTCTAACACTGCCTTGCAAAGTCTGATAATGACAGTTTTCAGTTGTTACAGGTACGTGTCTACCTTGAGACTCTGACTGCTGCTATCCTTGCATTTCAGCTGCCCATGCACCTTACACATTCAATTTGCCTGTTTGCAAATTTAGTACTGCCATCAAGCTTGCATTTTTACAGTTGTACATACGCATGTCTACCTCAGGGACCTCATTGCTGCTATCTCTGCATCCTGGTTGCACATACTACCTTACTCCTTCAATTTGCCTCGATTGCACATCTTGAATGCCATTTTGAATTGCCATCTGTACCCGCACAACTATTATTCCACTTGTAACATATACCTCCCTAATACAAATTTTCTGCCCCCCTCTATTTGCCTTAATTACACATTTAGTATTGCCATTTGTACTGCATTTGCCTTCACTTCACATCTATACATTCCACTTGTAATATACATATACTTAATACTTGTAAATACTTGTACATTTTCTGCCCTCTTCTATTTGCACTTCTGGTTAGATGCTAACTGCATTTCGTTATACTTTACTTGTACTGTTTAATTACAATAAAGTTGAATCTAATCTAAACATGTTCTTGAGTCCATCAACCCAGGCACAGACGCCACTCCTAGAATTCATTGATGCTCTGTCTGGTGAGTCTTATGTCAGTGTGTCTTACCTGAAGCCAGTACTACACCTGTTCAATACAGTTGTCATGCAGGTCCTAAATATGTTATTCAGGTACACAGACTACAGTGCAAAAATTGCAGTATATTAATAATTTAATAATAAAGACTATACTGAAAGAGAGCGAGAAGAGAAGATATACACAACAGATCACACCATAGACATTTTTTAATTACATTTCTGTGAACTGTCTCAAAATATACTTTGAAATTCAAACAGATAAAACATCCTACGAGGAATATTATCAAAAAATAATGTTTTCAAAAACTATTATTATTAATTTAGTTATATTATTATTAATACATACTAATGATATCCATAAACACTGCCAGCAAACACTCTGTAATTTGCAAACTCAAAGCCCTCTCAATTGCTCCCCATATACTCTTGCACCTTTCTGTATCATTTAACCATTATTATGGCTTCTCTCTTGCCTATTTGGTGGGTGGGAGCATCAAAGTGTACCTTCTATTTTTAAAGGTGGCAAATCGGTCAATTGTGGTTTAGAGGCCCATGTATTTATAAGCCTTTTCTGACTTATTTGTATGCAGCCAGGAGTGCAGCCAGCGCAGTGCACTCAATGAATGTTCAGCTGCTCACAGGAATTGTGAAGGCAACATGAATGATTTCCTTTAGTGATGGAAAAATATCTCCATCCAGGAGGTTTCGCACAGCTAGTATATCTTGGGGTTGACATCCAGACTCTGTTTTCCAAGCAAGAACGTTACTGGCCACCAACACCAATTCTGTTTTAACATCAATGCTGTAGTGCTTGGCAAGCTCAGATAAGCATACTGCGTCCAAGAAGTGCTTTGAATTAGGGCTGCATGCTTTTACACCTTTGAGCAGACCTGCATCTATAGTTGAGAATTGCTGGTCAAGCTCACAAACCATCCTGTCCAAGTAGGGAAGGAACAACTCTGTTTTCAAGGTCTGGGAACTTGTCAATTCTGTGCCTAAACCCAAGTTGATCTCCACCCCAAAATCCCCCATTTTCTTTTGTTTATGCCTTCTTGATGCATCTGCTTCAGGGATGTTGTGTGGCACAGGGCCTTGGTTCTCTCATACAGCTCTGTGGCAAATGCATCTGTGCATTTGCCTCTCAATGTGTCACAAATAGCTTGTTTGCCAATGAAAGCTTCTGTTAGGTCCACAGTTTCTTTCTGAAGGAACTTGTGAAATCCCACAGTAACAGAAAGGGACTGAAACATCAGTAGCAAATACACTATTGAGAACTTTTGGAGCTTTGTCGTCAGACCAACAGCCATAGGGGATCCAATGGCAGACAGACTATCAAAAATAGCAGTTAAAGTATCAGGAATTAAATTTATGGATCGCAGCTGACATGCCCAGCAAGTGATTGGGAGTTGTTCAGCTGATGTTATTTTAAGTTTGGACTGTGCTTCTTTAAACTTATGGAAGTTAACCAGGGAGGTGCATTTGCTGCAGACTGGGCATCAAATTACCTCATTTCTGTCAGTGCCAGACAACACTCCTTAACTGCCCCTTCTGTAACATATTAGACACACAGCAAACTGCTCTGAATTGTCCGTTCCTGGCCTTGTCTGCCATAATGGCATTCATTTTTGGACTTGCCATCTCAAAGATTACTACATCCACAATTTTCTTGAGCATAGCACTCAATCATGTCATTTTGTGAAGTTGGAGATTCGTGCATTAATTTTGTTCATGGATCAAAAGTGGACAGAATCTAACAGTCTGTTTGCTCTCCCTCTCTCTCTGGGTCAATTCACTTTCCATAAGCCTCTCCTTTTGCATGACCCTTCAAGATAAGTCAATTTGATAAAATAAACATTAAATGAGTGAAACACTAAAGTCTACTTCAGTATTGCTAAATCACTCAGTTTATTTCTATGGTGGGAAGAATAATTATGAAAAACCTGATGTTTAAATCTGCAAATCTCATGAAAATCATTTAGATTATGCATGAGCATGATAGACCTATGTCATCAAAAACAGCCCAATTTAACTGAAAGCTATTATTAGTTGCTTTCTTGTTGATCATTAACCTCCATCAAACCAGCTCCCTCAGCCCTGTCAGCTTGCAGCTTCTTTATCTCATACCTGCCTGTTTTCACAGGTTATTCTTATTAAACTCAATTTTACAATAACTCAAGGCTTAATGAGTTAAATGTTGTATCTGCTTGTCTAAACTGGTAAAATCTGTGTTTCTTACCTGACTGACCTTTGGCAGAGCTGTCAGTAACACCTCTCTTGAATGCATAGCTATAATAGCTACAGGTTGAGGAATTGAAGGATATACGATTGCATTATGACCATCACTATGGTTTCACAAAGATGAACTGTTTAGAAACAATCATCTATGGCTGTGATATGGTTGTTTTGTTTGAGATAATGTACTTTCTGCCTCAAGTAGCCTACTGCCACTGTCAGTGGAGTTTCTTTACCTATAGTAGGTTAGACCTAAAGTTAGCTAACATTAGCTAAACTTAGCTAACAAGAAAATAACGTTAAATAGCTGGCTATTGGACTAATTAAATAATTATTGTAAATTACTTTTTAATTTGTAAATAATAAATATAATAATAATAAAAAATTGTAAATAATCTCTCTGCCCTAGCTTCCTACAGTGTGCATTTTTGGTAAGTTATCTTCACTTCAATCCTGTTAGAAACAACCATTGAAAATCTGTCACTGTGTAACGACAGTGATTATTCTAGCCACCAAGTGTAGGCTACAACTTGTACTAGCGTCTAGAAATGCTGTATTAATGTTAGAGCAGCAGCAGCCTCCCCCAGGTACTAGCGACCGCCAATTGATTTATGTAGGTATATGCCATTGACCTATAAACATTAGTGTTAGCGTGGCCTGGTACATATATGCATAAAAACGATTGCAAAAGATTAGAATTGGTACACATGTTCAAAACAAGACTCAAGATATGCAGGTACTTTCACCTTGACCATTCGGAGCGCTCTAAAATTCAAATGTTTATTGTTTAAACGATTGGTATCTCTTGATCCCTTTCACTGATGTGATGAAATACCACACATGCTCAGGCATGAATCTAGCTAAGCAGTGAAGTATAGTTGACTTTGGCCTAATGCTGGCACTGATGGACCGGAAAAAACATTCAAGCAAACTCAACGGTTCATAGTGGCCATACTGTTTGAGATAAAATCTCGCAAAGACTTGTGTTTAAAAACATGGGTACGTAGAGGATATATACTGAAGCTGGTGCCAATCTGGCAAGTGGTTCTGGAGAAGTAGACATTTGAAGTAGTCAACATCAGACAGAAATTGACAAGCATATGAAATAACTTATTTCAGTGCCTGCCAGTGATATTTAATGTAAATCAAACATTTATTAATATGTTGAAGAAATATGGATATTTAGCCACGTAAGCTTTGTTTAATTAAATTAAAACGTTCGGTTTTGGCACATACTTTCCGGTGTGTTACATTTCTACAAAATGTATCCATAGCTCTCCAGAGAGAAGGGAAATGTAGTTTCTTAATAGACAGATTCACCCTATTCAAACCACAATGTGGGGATTTAAACAACAATGACCACAATCATTTGCACAAGCTTCCTAAGAAATCACACCGTGACCCTCTGGAAGTGAGGGGGAGACCAGTGTCAACAGAAGCAACATGTAGCTAGCTAGATTCTCTGCCTAACAAAACTGCTTACATGGATCCGCTTTAATATCTCCATTCAAATGGACACATTCTACTTAAGTTACTACCTATTTGCAAACTGTTAGTGATGTTACCTTGCGTTAGCCGGTTAGTTAGCGTTAGCTAACACTATCTAACATTACTACTCTTTAGCAACAACTTCCATGTTAGCATTACTGTACAATTTAGCATTACTCCGCCTATGCTAATGCTAGTTGGTGTTAGCAAACGTTGTATTAGCTAAAGCATAGAAGACTAAAACATTTGTTGGATCATAGAGTTTGTGTTTTATTGCTGTTTAAATGTAGGCTTTTTAAAACATACAGCTCCGGAAAAAATTAAGAGATCACTGCAACTTTTTCTTTCCTTTCCACAGAAGTTGAAAAGGAAGGTTTTGAGTGAGGAGCAGAAGGGTTAAAATTAAGAGACCATTGAGCGCTTCTGTTCCTCACTCAAAACTTTCCTTTTCAACTTTTTTGCTGTATGTCTGGTAGCTGTTCTATATGGCAGTAATTCTTGAATTTTAACAGCCATATTGGCCTTTAAAATTCAAAAAAGTCTAGCATAAACTGCTGATAATATATAACCTCATTGGGCTTAACCGACTTTCGAAAGCGATATCAAATGTTATTTTAAGTAGGCCTAGTTGATACTTCAGCGGCATAGTTATGTTAGATTACCTTTAGCCTGATGTTTAAACTGATAGCTAAATTATTTAGTTTGATGTCGAAAGTAATAACATAATTAGTGTAAAATCTCTGTCTTCCAATATTGTAGTTGGCAATGTCATCTCAGCCTAAGACGAGCTAAGCCTAATGAAAAGGTATTACGTTTGCAAGTGCAAACAGATAGCAATCTAGTTTAAAAGTTATCACCCACACTTCACACTGAGATTTATAACTGATGTCTTATCATGTACAGAAAAGGTGATCCTCTATAAACTGACACGGTCACATTTATTAAAAACTTAACTGGATGAAATCTTATTCTCAAGATAAATACAGATGGTGTCTTATACTAGATTGATGCATAGATATTATATAGTATTTAGAATTCAATTATTAAATAACAACAATCCGAGATAGCAATGAGCACTGGTAAAAGTACTTTGACCAGTGCAATTGTATGCCAGTTAGCCTATAGAAAAACAGAGCGGTTTTTGGAAAGTGAATAGGCTACAAAAACGGCGCGTCTTTGCAGGTCTCTCAAAGGGGTTCTGATGGGGATAACGAGTTGATTTCAATGCCAGTGTATAGGTCCAAACCGAGAGTTTTGGGAAAATCCGATCACCTAACTTACAAGTCTGGTCCTATGGACTGGCACTGAAATTAACCAATTTCAATGCAAGGACTCCTGGGACAGACCCGCAAAGACGCGCTGTTCTTGTAGCATATTCACTTGGCAAAAATGTTGTGTTTTTCAGAAAACTCCTCTTGGTTTTTCAATACCTTATTCATGTCACCTATGCACAAATGATGCATGTGCTTAAACTACGAATAGTGATTGGCAACATGGGGACGCGCCAAGAATCTAAAACAGCACTCACCGTCTTCACAGTCAGATTCTATCTGCTGCTCTGGGCTTGATTGCTATGTCTGACTGTTAGTCCCGCCCCCTCATTTGCTTAAGGACAAGGACATACAGAAATAAATAAATACAGAAATAAAAGAATATGGAAATAAATAAATACGGGAAAAAAATGGCAATAATTAAATACAGAAATAAATATATACAGAAATATAAGATTATGGAAATGAATATAAAATAAATAAATACAGAAATTAATGATCAAGGAATTAAATAGGGAAATAATATTGATTAATACATTTATTATATTTTTAAGTATAAATATATTTATTGATACATTTATTTATTATTTAGCAGGTTTGGTCCTCCATAGTATTCATCAAGATTGAAAGAAAAAGGGCTTGAAATGTTTCACTTTATGTGTAATAAATCTAGAATATATGAAGGTGTCTCTTGTTGATTTGAAATATGGAAAAAAATGACCTTTTCCATGATATTCTAATTTTTTTAAATGCACCTGTACATTCATCTCTACAAATTAATTGTCTATTGTATTGTGATTATTGTTTGAATAATGTTTGAATTTACAAAGTAGGTACATTTTATACTGTATGTCTCATGCAGATATTGAATCACCTCCTATGACATTGCATGTAGGATTAATGAATCATATTTAGCCAATTAGCTATAGAGCTAATATGAAGCCAGTACAATAATATCATTACTTGGCCATTCATGTTGTTACAAAGTTATGACTAAGATCTTTCGCAGATATAAATAATCTTATAAATAAAATTGTGCCACCCCATATTGTGCTCTTGCCACCTCATGTCTAAAATCCTTGACACTCCACTGGTTATAATCTAACAAATATTACAGTATCTTGCTTGCTAGATAACACCGAGTAGTTTCTATGGCTGTGTGAAAAAGTGATAGTGAATGATTTGAAAGGAAGAACACCAGCACGTTTGCAATTGTGAACACCCGCACACAAATACGTTTTACACCTGCGAACGTAACCTGTGATTATTAGGGCCACCAGCGATGGATTTTCAAAACGCAAATGAAATAAACTGTGATCATACACCTGCACTCTTAGCTTAACGAATGTCGCCAGCAGCCACTGATCACCAATGGATACAATATTCTGAGATGCAAACAAAGCAAGCAGAATCACATGGCCTACCTGTATGGACGGAGTTGAGGTGGTTGTGTCAAATGCAAATCGTCATCCTTTGGCAGAGTTCTTCTCACCACACCTTTTCTCCTTAAACATTGTGATTAATTCCGTATAATATGTTTTATTGTGAAGGCAGCCCCATGTTACAGATATCTAATAAATAGTTGCTTAATCTTCAAAAACATTTCCTGTCTGAGTTGTTAAGTGCAACTCTTGTTGGCTGTGTTGTTCGGTGCATTTGACAAATAAACCTTGAACCTTGAAAAATATATAACGCGAGGTAGGCCTATCGCCTATCATTGTTCTGAGAAAGATGCGTCGAGTAGATATAACTAAATCACATTTAAATGGGTCGGCTAATATTATCTTAGATACACTCTGTTTTTACCAATTAAACTAGCGCTTCATCAGTCACTAAACTGGTTATGCGCGTCCACCTTTACGTGCATGATGATCACACACTCAACAACTGAGGCGCTCAATTGTTATTTCGGTTCAAATAACGATGTTTTTAAAACATTAAATTAAAAAATCAAGCATGCAACATGTCGTAATTATTTTGCGTACCTATTCTTTTTCAATTGAAGTAATCCAAAAGTAATCATTATTTTTTTCAAAAGTATCTGTAATCCGATTACAATATTTTAGTTGGTAACGTAACGGATTACAGTTACTGTTTTTTTTGTAATCCGTTACATGTAACGGATTAATGTTTCATGACTTTATTCAGAGGTGAATAATAACTTAATCTGTTTTGAAATGATTCAGAATAATCGCGTTTAGAAACAGAACATGCATTTGGGATCAAACTTTTGTTGTCCAAAAGACAAGAAATTCCTGCAAAACATAACAGCAACCTCAGTGATTGGTAATATGTGAGCGTAATAATGACATAGTCAAAATAGTAAACAGCTTCCAAAGCCTGAATCGCGCAGCTCAGTCTTCCGCTGCACAAATCGCTTTTCGACGCTAAATATCGATTTGAAAATAATGGGAGCTTTGCACGTGGCTTTGATAGGTGTGTCATACACTTTAGTTCAGTGCTGGTGCTGCCATCTTTGCATCCTTTTGTTGCCACTTGCTACTGGAGAATAAACGCTACGTAGAGCTACGTTGGTTGCACTGAGGGAAGTTGAGTAATGTGTTATTTATAGAAAAAATTAACTAGTAAGGGATTACTTAATTACCGCTTTACGTTACTCGTCACCAATAAAAAGTAGTCTTACTACTGTAACACGTCATAAATCCAACCATAAACGATGCCAACTAGCAATCTATGGATTTATTCAATGACTCTGATTTATATGATGACAGTTCGACAAAATCTTTGATTCTATTGAAAGCGCAAACCTAATTAAGGCTATCAAGGATATTGAAATGTGCTGCATGAAGGAGCGGTCCAAGATACCTCAAATTGTGCACAAACCTTCTCAGACTTTACAGGAAAAGGGTTAGTTCTGTTATTTACTGCAGGGGAGGCTTCACAAACTGTTGATTGTAAGGATGCCAAAACATTTGAAGCGTTTTTCAGAAAACGGTCATACTGTCCATTGAAATGATTGGTGTTTTACCAATTATGCTGAAAATTATACAACCACCTTTTGTTTCAGCATAAAATGACTCATTATTTTTGTTGCTTATTTTTGCATTCATGTTTCCACAATAATAGGACCCACCAATCAGCATTAAAACTAAAGATCTACAGGTGAGTTCTAAAAATCTCAATGAAAAGCTTCCTCTTCAACAATCTCAATCAGTGGGACATTTTCTTTTATGATCTTCTCTTCTCATTTACCATACTCATTAAAAATGTTGACAGCTGTGATTCTGACCTTGCGGTCCATCGGGTCCAGGGAATCCTGCTTGCCCACAGTGGCCGGATATAGTCTCCTTACAGTCCATCCCCGGTAGACCAGAGGGACCAGTTGCTCCTGGGCTTCCTATAGAGAGAAGTTCCCAGTCACAACAGTTGAAATTCCTAGTCACAACAGTTTACTGGTAAGTAAATCTACAAAGAGAAGCATTAATTACTGTATATAACATGTAGACTACACTTAATGTGTCTGATGATCATTAGGGGTGGGATGATATGAGAGTTTCATGCCACGATTATCCTGGCCAAAATTATCCCGATTTATGATTTTATAACAATCTAAATTATTATTTATTATCCTGATTTACGATTTTTTAACGATTTATAACAATCTCAATAACAACTCTGGTTTCTAGGTCAAAATGGCTGATCGGATATTCTTCCATTACATACATATTATTTTTGTGCATTTGAAAAGCCATTACAATAAAATAATATCAAAGAAGGTTTTTAATCATTAATATTATAATAACATGTTAATCTCTAAATGTATATGGTTGCCAGCTTCATTGACAATACATTGCAGAGGATCGTTAGTGGCATTTAGAATTGCCATTTGTACTGCATTTGCCTTCATTGCCCATCTATACACTGCAAATCTGTAACATACATTATACTTAATACAAGTACATTTTCTGCCTTCTTCTATTCGCACTTCTTGTTAGATGCTAACTGCATTTCGTTGTACTGTACTTGTACTTGTTCAATGACAAAGTTGAATCTTATCTAAAAAAAGAAATGAGATATGTGCTCCACCAGTTAAATAAAACAAGTAGTCAGGAACACTTCGGTGACTGGCAAGAGATTTATCAAGTCACTTATCTGAGGATTAGGGGTGAAAATAGATTTCATTTTTACCAGTACTGACCTGTGTGTGCATGCACTTCCGTGCGCATTTTATGTGCCTTATTAGCTAAGGATAGGTCTATTTGATTTGTCGATTCTTTAAAATAACTTTATAATTCATTATAACAGCTCCCCGTTATGTTGTGCGCATCATGTATTGTGCAGATCACGCAGATCGACAATGTTATTATGGCCCGCACAAATTATATTCTATTTGTCTTCTCTTGTCATTTACAGTAGGAAAGCGTTAACAAATAGCCTACAGTATAAACAAAATTATATTTAGAAAATCGAAAGAGATATGTTTATAATGTATATCCTATTCATATGTTCTACAATTTGCAGTTCAACAGTTTTTTCTGCATGCATTGTACCTGCATGTCCTCTAGGATATCATTGGTTTGTTTCAGCTCAACATTGTTTCAACTGCTTATTTTCCGTGGTAATGGAATGGACAGGTATTTGCATATAGCGTGAAGTGGAGACGTGATCAGAAGCTTTTTTTGTTCACTACTAAGTGTAGTGGTTTGACTAGTACTGTTGTAACTTTTTCAAGTCACTCGTGAGGATTATCCCGATTTACGATTATCACGATTATGGTATTTCTCCACGATTTCATAATCGTGAGTATTTTCCATTGGGATTAGCAGTAAAATCGTCTATCGTCCCATCCATAACGATCAGACAATTTAAACATTAATGGTAATTGAAATTATACTATGGTATGCATGAGATCACAAGCAGCATTTGTAATTTGTAACCATAATAATCATTGAAATATCAGATAGGGGAAGGGACATTAGAACCATGCCTGTAGTTTTCAAGGAGAGAGGGGTCTTCTCATTACATATGAAACATGCATGCACTTAGGCATTGCCAACAGCATTACACAGGATGGGAGAACAGATGCTGCTGTAAATGGTGTTGCAAGGCTAGGAGAGGGTATTCTTCTCTGATCTAAAGATTATATCTCAAGGTTCAGGAGTGAAGCCAGTTGTTTGGAGTGGCTGTACCCTGTTTTATTATGCACTGCACCCTCTGTTTTATTAGACTAAAGTCAGGTGACACTGTTTGTGTTTTGTACCATTGATTTGTTTGCGAGGTAGTTTTCAGCTGGAAAAAGATTTCAGATGGATGATTGGTGTTCGTCTCCAATCCCAGGGTTTTGGTTACATTAACAATCTCGCTGTCATAACATCATGGCCACCTAATCAACCCTAGCTTCATATTGGATAATTTTTCCTCTGTCCTTTCCTCGCCCATATTATACATATATTTCTATAGCACTTTATGTATGTATGAATAATGTACTTGTAAGCTGCTATGGATAAGTGTGTCAGCTAAATGTGTAAAATGTCAATTAACAGTTGAACGACTAGATTTGAACTTTACAAGTATATCAGAAGCATTCTAGTATCAGAAGACTTTGAAGTCTGAGGTATTTCCGAATGTTAGGCAAATTTAAGGTGTCAGAAGTGTAAGAAAACATTTTAGTTTATTAATTCACTTTTTAATTCCTTTCTGGGTGTTTCAAGCCCAGTGTCTTTAAACACTCCAGAAAGGAACTAAACTATCCAATAGATCAGATAGTTTGCTTAACCGTGCCACTGTGACCACCAAGTCTACCTTTTGTAGAGCACATTTTGCAGATGAGTTCTTACAGATGTAAGATAGGGTATGCAAAGTTTCTTGTGCTGAAGACTGATGCAGTACCAACAATTGAGTTGCCACTGACAGTCTTAGCAACAACAGATTGTCAAAACGATCTCATTGCTGTGACTATTAAAAAATATATACATCTAATAACATCCAACCATGACAGCTTTGTGCATCAACAGTTTCATCTTTAAAGTTACATAGACTTTGATTAGATACAGGTAAATGTGAAAATGTTTAATATGCGCATCCTTGTGGTTCTGTGATTTTGTCAGCCTAATACAACACAGCATTGCCTACTGCATCATTTCTTTTATCCAAGTATGTTTCCCCAATCTGCTCCAACCTCTGTACCGTGTGTGGCTCCTCTTTGAGGTAATGAAGAATTTTTGGAGCACTTTATCTTGGTCACCGATGGCTGAAACCGAATTACTTTAAAGCTTATGCGTTCACACTTTGTGTTCTCATCCAAGGGTTCACATTAACAGTCCTCTGGATTAGGTTCTTGACTATCAGGTTACTGACACAATTTTGGAAAGATTTATTTTTTTAATTTACATTTTTAAATATACACTACTTTAAAAAATTAAGGGAACACTTAAATCACACATCAGGTCTCGATGAACAAAATATATTAAAGATCAAAATCTTTACTGTACATTGTGTAATTCGTTGAGGTTCTCGATTGGATTCAGGTCTGGGGAACGTGAGGGTAAGTCAATGATATCAATGCCTTCGTCATCCAGGGACTGCCTACACACTCTGGCCACATGAGGCTGGGCATTGTCCTACACCAGGAGGAACACAGGGCCCACTGCACCAGTGTAAGGTTTCACGATGGGTCAGAGGATTTCATCCCGGTACCTAACAGCAGTCAGGGTACCGTTGGCCAGCACGTTGAGCTCTGTGCGACCCTCCAAGAATATGCCTCCACAGATCATCAATGACCCACCGCCAAACCAGTCATGCTGGAAGATGTTGCAGGCAGCATAACGTTCAACACGGCGTCTTCAGACTCTTTCACGTCTGTCATATGTGCTCAGTGTGAAACTGCTCTCATCTGTGAAGAGAACGGGGCACCAATGGTGGACCTGCCAATTCTGGTGTTCTCTGGCGAATGCCAGTCGAGCTGCATGGCGCTGGGCTGTGAGCACAGGGCCCACTAAAGGACATCGGGCACTCATGCCATCCTCATGGAGTCAGTTTCTGAAAGTTTGGTCAGAAACATGCACACCAGTGGCCCGCTGGAGGTCTAGTTCCTCCAGTGCCGTTCCATAGCCCGGTACCTCCAGTGCCGGCACCTCGCACCAGGGCTCCTGCGCCAATCCCCAGTCCAGAGCTTCTGGTTTCGTTCTCCAGCTCAGAACCCCCAGTGCTACCCCCGGAGGGGTGGAACGCCGAGCTCCTACCGCCACCGCCTCCGGAGTGGCTCGAAGAGGGGTTTTTGCTATCATCACTGGAGGGGTGGGACGAGCCCTCCTCCCTCCGCTCCAGCTCCCCGTCCAGCTCCGGGGACGAAGCCTCCACATGTCCCGGCGCCGCGTCCTGCTCCGGGGGCGGAACCTCCACCTGTCCTGGCGCCGCGCCCCCTCCCCTTGGTTGTTTTGGTCTAGCGGTTGGGAGCCCGTGCCTTGGGGGGGTACTGTCAGGTCCTGGCTGGGGACCTCTAGGCATCTCTGTGTGCCTGGGTGCCACAGTCAGGGCCTGACCACAGAGGTGCCTCTAGGCATCTCTGCGCTGCTGTTTTGGTTAGCCCCAATTAGAGGCAGCTGCTCTAATTGGGGATCCTATGTAAGTTGCCCTTTGAGTTCTTTAGTTTGTGGATCATTGTTTGTGTTGTGTTTGCACTCAGTTTGTCATGTTTGTTTTAAAGACATATCAGCTCTTTAGGGGCAACTACTTGTTAAGGAGTAGCCAGTGTCCCTTCCCCCACACTGTGTGTTGACTGGTATCCATGGATACAAGGGGAACCGTTTATCAAACCAATCAATCAAAGTTTATTTATATAGCATATTTTTTACGAAATGCATTTCATGGTGCTTTAACAGGTAAGTCAGAATAAAAAGAGTTAATAAATATTGTGTTGATAATATGTATGAAATAAAGTAAAGATGTAAATGAAATTAAATTTGAAAAAAAAAAACAAAAAAAAAAACAATGAGGTTGAAACAAGGGGTATAAATGACTACATAAAATTAATATTAAGTTGAAGAAAATCTTTTAAAAAGCCAGGCTAATAAGTTGTCTTAAGACCTTTTTAAAAAATGTCAGTAGTATCTGTGTTCCAATCTGGAAGCTGTTCCAAGTTTTGGTCCTGACCCAATCGAAAGAAAAGGACCACATAATCTGAGGGACCAACCAGGCACATATATAAAAACCATGGCCTTGCACCACAAGTATTTAGATGCAAGGCCATGTTGTGTTTTAAAAACCAATAAGGCAAAATATATAGTCTTTAAAATAGATGTTATGTATTCTCTATTTTTGGTATTGGTAAGAATACGTGCAACTGCATTTTGAATGAATTTTTGGGTAAGGCCAGACAGTAAAGAGTTGCACTAGTCGAGTCTGCTGGTGATAAATGCATGTCTCAATCACTCAGTGTTTGCCTGGCAGAGAAACGGGCTGGCTGTTTCTGTGCCTTAAAAGCTGTTTTCTTCATGTCTGATATGGGTCTCAAAGTTCGAAAAGCGTCTAGCTCCGCAGGGCACTATCAGCTGGGGTGCTGTGGGCTGGTAGACGGGGCTTGGGCACTGTGGGCTGGTGGGTAGGGCTTGGCCACTGTGGACTCAACTGACTTAACTAGTAATGTGCGAATCATGAACGATTTGTTCTTTTCGAATGATTCTTTTCAGTGAACTGGGTGTACTGAATCACTGCTCTAGAAGATTCGTTCAATCAGTGAATCACTTTTGCGCAAGAAAATAACAGCTTTTGGCCGCTGTGCAGTCGGAATGCAAACTCTTTCATCACCAATGCTTAACACTTGACAGATGTCACAATCCACTAAATAAATATAATTTCAAAAATAATTGTGGAAGGCAATAGGCTATGTTAGCCTCATCTTAGAGGTCTTTATCGGATCTGAAACGTACCCAGACAGCAGCTGACTCCGCACCAGATCCCAAACGCATGTTTTGAGCGATGGCTAGTTTGAAGGAATTGGCCCATATTCGGATAGGATGCGCCTGCCGCATGATCTACGGTCGCGTGCAGCGCTCGTGCTGCCGTTTGAAGCATTGGGACGTTGGTCATATCAACCGTCAAAAACAAGGAGTTATTCAGCATACGGGTGAGTAAAAGTTTGCTAGTTTAATGTTTGCTGAATGCCAACGATATATGTGCGTAAATAATGTTACATGATGTTACAAATAGTCACCTGTACTTAGCAAGGTTATCTTTCGATTTTAATTCATGTTTAATAATCGTGCTATAGCTAAATGTAACAAGCCCAGCTCAACAATATTGAGCACTTCTAGCTAACCATTTTGCTAGTTGTATTAGACGAAATTGAATTGGTTTGGTCTCGGAATATATATTTTTTAATAAATCCTCACTATAATCACATCAATAAGTTGTACAGTAATATGCAGCCAATGTCAACTTAAAAATAGAACGTTAGCTATACTTTCTAGCGACCTACAGTCAGTAGCCAACGTTTGGTAAATAAAATTATTTGCAACTGTGGCTAGTTTTCTATGCCGAGATGATGACTATTATAGGGCTGATGGATAGTATCAATAATAGCTTGGTAACTTAGCAAACTATGTTTATTAGCTACAGTAGCTCTTGTTGGTATTCTGTTAAAGTTAGTATCATGTTCGCTACAGTAGCTGATTGAGTTGTACGAGTAATTAATGTTAAACGTTAACTGGTTGGCCAAGATTCTGGTTGGTCAGTTTTTCTGATAAAGTATCAGCCAAGGGTACGCACTAACTTAGCCAGTGTAACAGTCTAATTTGTCTTAGTCAAATGTGCACATACAGTAGCATCCACACACCATATAACTGGTGTTAAAGTTACAGCTGCACATTCCTTGACGTTTTCTATTAGTTTTGTGCATAGGTCTAATCACATTATATTTTTTTCTTTCTCAGTCTTCAGCATCTCAGAGTGGTCACCAACCCTGCCATTTTTTTCTCCAAATCTAACTGTTTGAGGTGAGTAACTTTCACCACATTGCTTAAAAAATAGCACCCCTGTCTCAGTCCCAATGTTTTACACTTCTATATCATTGTGCTGGGGGAGGAGGGTCAGTTTTCCTTTGTAAATCCTTTGTGAATCTAAGTCATTCTCTCTAAATTTTCCTTGTGTTCTGCTCGGTGTTAACTTAGGAGGACAGGAGCCCTTAGACCACACCTCAGGACTACCTGGCCTGAAAGGCTCGTAGCCGTCCCTGTCCAAAGTCCTGCTGGTTTAGTTGCAGTTCTAGTAGCTGACGATACCTGACGATTTAAGCTGCCCCTCCGCCGACCATTCCTGATTGACCATGTCTTCGTCCATCTGGTCATGCAGCGGACTTGGATTATGTTTTATAGACTCTGGACCAAGCCCACATGCATTTATTAATTATTACAATTTGTACTCTTAAAATGTTCCCCTGGCACAGCCAGAAGAGAACTGGCCACCCCTCAGAGCCTGGTTCCTCTCTAGGTTCCTAAATTTCGTCCCTTTTAGGGAGTTTTTCCTAGCAACTGTGCATCAAGCCTGTTGTTGCTTGTTCTTTGGGGTTTCAGGCTGGGTGTTTAGTATAAGCACTTTGTTACAACTGCTGATGTAAAAAGGGCTTTATAAAATCCATTTGATTGATTGATCACAAAATGCATGCAGTAGGCCTTCAGTTTAATCTTGCATCTGACTACAGAGGTGGTCGCAGAGAACATTCCAAGGCTGTAGACAGTACAGAGCATGCTGCAAGACCATAACACTTATGTTGAGGGCTTTTTACGTCATCCTCTTCCTGAATGCTCCGGGAAGTGTGTGGTCTCAGTTGTGGTCTCAGTTGGACATTCTCCATCCTCAATTTCACTCGCCTCATGTTGTGGCACAATGTTGTGTTTGTTAATTTCTAGTAATATCCCATGTTTTTCATAGCTATGTTGTGATGGTTTCATTTATTCAGTATTGCCAATACAATGTTGTGATGGAAAAATGGTAATCTATTCAATTTACAGTGGATATAAAAAGTCTACACACACCAGGTTCTTGTGATGTAAAAGAATGAGACAAAGATAAATCATGTCAGAACTTTTTCCACCTTTAATGTGACCTATAACGTGAACAATTCAATTGAAAAACAAACTGAAATCTTTGAGGGGGAAAAATAAAAACTCACAATAACCTGGTTGCATAAGTCTGCACACCCTTAAACTAATACTTTGTTGAAGCACCTTTTGATTTTATTACAGCACTCAGTCCTTTTTGGGTAGGAGTCTATTAGCATGGCAGATCTTGACGTGGCAATATTTGCCCACTCTTCTTTGCAAAAGCGCTCCAAATCTGTCAGATTGCGAAGGACATCTCCTGTGCACAGCCCTCTTCAGATCACCCCATAGATGTTCAATTGGATTCAGGTCTGGGCTCTGGCTGGGCCATTCTAAAAGGTTAATCTTCTTCTGGTGAAGCCATGCTTTTATGGATTTGGATGTGTGCTTTGGGTTGTTGTCGTGCTGAAAGGTGAACTTCCTCTTCATCTTCAGCTTTCTAACACCTGAAGGTTTTGTGCCAAAATTGCCTGGTATTTGGAACTGTTCATAATTCCCTCCACCCTGACTAAAGCCCCGGTTCCAGCTGAAGAAAAACAGCCCCAAAGCATGATGCTGCCACCACCATGCTTCACTGTGGGTATGGTGTTCTTTGGGTGATGTGCAGTGTTGTTTTTGCGCCAAACATACCTTTTGGAATT
>JACXGI010010788.1:8063-26881 GCA_016801175.1 Esox masquinongy
CCATTTCAGCCGCTTGTACTCGCGATCTCGTTCTTTCGGTCATGACCCAGCCTTCATGGCCATAGATGAGGGTAGGAACAAAAATTGACCGGTATATCGAGAGCTTTGCCTTCCGGCTCAGCTCTCTTTTCGTCACAACGGTGCGGTAAAGCGAATGCAATACCGCCCCCGTTGCTCCGATTCTCCGGCCAAGCTCCCGGTCCATTGTCCCCTCACTCGCGAACAAGACCCCGAGACACTTGAACTCCTTTACTTGGGGTAACGCCTCATTCCCTACCCGGAGGAGGCACTCCATCGGTTTCCTGCTGAGAACCATGGCCTCAGATTTAGAGGTGCTAATCCTCATCCCAACCGCTTCACACTCGGCTGCAAACCGGTCCAGTGAGTGCTGAAGGACACAGACCGATGATGCCATCAGGACCACATCATCCGCAAAAAGCAGCGATGAGATCCCCAGCCCACCGAACTGCAACCCCTCCCCACCCCGACTACGCCTCGATATCCTGTCCATGAAAGTTACAAACAGGATTGGTGACAAAGCGCAGCCCTGGCGGAGGCCAGACCCCACCTGGAACAAGTCTGACTTACTACCGAGAGCCCGAACACAGCTCTCACTTTGGACGTACAGGGATTGGATAGCCCTCAAAAGGGACCTCCTCACCCCATACTCCCGCAGCACCTCCCATAATATGTTCCCACAGAAAAGACGCCAACATCCGACAGGGGGTTCTCGTCCGCGCCACCGGAACGAGGGAAGGGGTGTGTGTGTTTAGTGCATAGGGCGTGACCTTCCTAGGAGTGTATCACAATATTGTAGTGGTTATAAACAAAGCACTTCTTCTACTGGTATCAAGTAGTGTCCCTGGTATCCCCCTAGGAGGTTTTTATGAATGTATTCATTGTGTAAGTTATGTAGCAATAAAGACCATTGTCATTCTATTGTTGTTCTAGGCCTGGTGGAGTGTGTGGGAGAAAGCAGTCTCCACACCGGGTTAATCAAAGGTGGCCTTTCCACCACTACGGTTGGTCGGGAGGGTTTTATTACAGTATGTATACAAACAATATGGAGTCAGATTATTTGGTTAGTCAAAATTATTTTTATTATTATTTATTTTATTTTTTCCTTATTTTTAATAATGTTTGCTTCAGGAGATGGGGAGGTTGGTTTGCAGGGAGGCTGGTAGTTTAGTTCTATAGCTATTTATCTTAAACATACATGTTAACAATCTGTGCATGTGTATATATGTATGTATAGGTGTGTTGTGTGTTAATATATGTATGTATATGTGAGTGCGTGAGAGGGTACATCATTATTTGTAGAAATATTGGTATAGAATATATAAATGTGGGTTTATGTAATGTATGTATTTGTAGACATATATTTATGTAGAAATGTGCGCATGTATGTATACAAAGTATGAAGCTAAATATGAATTTATTAAAGTATAAATGTGTTAATATGTCACCTCATTGGGAAAGAAATAGATCAAATTAAATAAAAACCTGGTCACAAAAAAAGGAAAAGCACCACCAAATTCAATGACAAAGCAGACAACTAGCACAATGACACAATGACCATTTTAACAACATCTAGGAAATGCAATATCAAATTTACAATGTAACGACAAAACAGATTACAAAGTAGACGACATGCACAATGACATTGACCATTTGAACAAAAACATCCTCATTACAGTTTTTTTTGGCTTACATGGTACCTGATATCTAGGTGTTTGTGGTTGATTGTTGTCACAGATATTGACGATTTCCTTCCTTCTGTCCTAATCACAGGTGTCCCTCATGTCCCTGCTTGGTGCTCGTTGGTGTGTCCTGTGTCGCCATCAGGTCATTTGTTCCTTTGCTGAGGTGGACAAATCAGTGGACACTTCACCTGATTGCACCACCTGCTCATTTCCAATGTCCAATCACATCACACTTTTCTGTTTAAAAACCCAGTCGGTTGAGGTTCACCCCAAACCCTTTCAACATTCTCAGACACTTGGATACAACAGAGCTTTTGATAGATACACAGAACTCTCCAGGGATGGCAAAACTAAGCCTTCTTCAATCCATGAGGCATTTCAGTCAATTGTATCACAAAAACACCCATTTCTGGAGGCCTCATTTACACAATGTATACTGAGGCCACCTGCTGGTTAAAATAATTAATTGCAGGCAATTCATTATTCCTGCAATTGAAGTATACGAAGATTCACGTTAATCAATGTCATGAAGGTAACCCCCGTCAATCGAGTCTCTCTCAGTTGCATAATATTATAATAAGTACAGCCTTATCGTAAGTCACTTTTGTTTAGGTATTTATTGTTATTGCTGGGGCTTGCGCAGCAAAAGCCCCAGGTTAGTTCTTCGACATACTACTTCTTATTATTATTCTTTGGAACGATACTCCTCCTACACCATTTAAGATAGAAACTTCGTTCAAACTTTAAAATGTGTAGACTGGTCCGGATTAAGTTGCTTGCATACAACTTTTTGATATCTTTTATAATTTTTAAAATATTTAACTTTTAAAACTTCATTGACTTGAATGGGATTTCTTTAGAATTCTGGAGTTTCCATTATTTACACTCCAACATTCTAATGACATTTTGAAAAGTCACAGTTGTTGCAAACAACCTATTTTAAAACCTTTCCTAACTACTTAGAGAAAAATTTCAAAGATCGTAAGCATCCTCACATTCTCAGCTATTGTAATGTGAAAAAATTACAAAAGAATGTAATTCAGAACAAAAATTATAGCGATTTAAGGAATGAATTCAACAAAATTTCACAACTTTTTACAAATATCTGCAATTTGGACCACTTTGCAAATGAGATTGACAAAAAGTTAGAGTGTTTCATATCTTCGTCTACTTCTCAGTTATTTGAATCAGAAAAAATAACAAAAATATCTCTTACCAAACTTGAGATATTGCAACTGCTGTAACCATAGCAACATGTTTTTTAGCAATATTTTTATAGCAATATTTTTAGCTGCCATTTAACCCCCTTTCCTAACAAGATAGACAAAAAGTTAGTCTTTCATATATTCCACTACTTCTCAGCTATTTAAATCAGAAAAAATAACGCAAATATCTCTTTATCGAACTTGAGATAATGCAACTTGAGTAATCATTGCAACAGGATTTTTTCCAACTTTTCAAAAACAGCTCTGATAGAAAGTACTTTCTGAATCAGTTCCACCAACATGGAGGAAATTAAATGTAGATATACTTCTCAATTATTTAAAACAAAAATAATTTTGAAAATATCTCTTACCAAACTCGAGCTACTTCGACCGGAGTAACCATGACAACTGGATTTTCCCCTACTTTTCAAAAACAGCTCCAATGGAAAGTACTTTCTGAATGAGACACACCAACATGGAGGAACATAAATATTGACATCCTTCTCAGCTATTTAAATCAAAAAGATTTTTGAAAATATCTCTTACCAAACTCAAGCTACTACAACCGGAGTAACGATGACAACAGGATTTTCCCCTACTTTTTAAAAACAGCTCCAATGGAAAGTACTTTCTGAACCAGATACACCAACATGGATTTACTTAGATGTACTTTAGTTTCTAGCCAAACTAAAGATACTGCGACTGGAGTAACCATACAAACAGGATTTTTTGCAACTTTCACACAAACACAAACACACTACAGTTCCTTGGCATACTGATATTGACCACAGTAATGTACCAATATTGACCACACTAACATACCGATATTGACCACACTAACATACTGATTTTGACCACACTAACATACTGATATTGACCACACTAACGTACTGATATTGACCACACTAACGTACTGATATTGACCACACTAATGTACTGATATTGACCACACTAATATAACGATATTTACCACACTAACATACCGATATTGACCACACTAACATACCGATATTGACCAATCTAACACATCCACAACATGACCGGTTTGGCAATGGGTCAGTGATGGTCTGGGGAGGCATATCCTTGTTGGGTCGCACAGACCTCCATGTGATTGCTAATGGTACCTAACAGCAGTCAGGGGATCGTTGGTTAGCATGTGGAGATCTGTGCGACCCTCCAGGGATGAAATCCTCAGACTCATCATCATACCTAACGCTGGTGCAGTGGGCCCTGCGTTCCTCCTGGTGCAGGGCAATACCCGGCCTCATGTGGACAGAGTGTGTAGGCAGTTCCTGGATGACGAAGGCATTGATGCCCCAGACTGTCCAGGAGCTCACTGATGCCCTGATCCAGGTCTGGGAGATCCCCCAGGACACCATCCGCCATCTCATCAAGAGCATGCCCAGACATTGTCGGGAGTGCATACAGCCACGTGGCGGCTATACACACTGAGTCACATTATGAGTTGACGTGATGAAATTCATGCAAGTTGGAACAGCTTGAGATTTAAATAATTAATTTTGATTTTCAGTATGAGTTTGAATTCAGTCCTCAATCGGTTGCAGCGTTTGGTTTCCATTGACTGTTGTTATGACATTTTGTTCTCAACGAATTACAGCGTACTTTAAAGATTTTGATATTTAATATTTTTTGTTCATTGAGACTCGATGTGTGATGTAAATGTTCCTTTAAATTTTTTTGAGCAGTGTATATTGGCGCGTTACTGGAACACCCCCTCAAGTCGGAATTCCAACTCAGAAATTCGGAAGGACACAACTTGGCAGCAATCTGACTGCTGAAGCTGACACTGCTCTGCATCCAGCCCATCTTCCACACCAATGTGGTCACCAATGCCATCTCTCTGAAACACAGAAGAGTGGATGAGGTGATGCAGTTTCTACAAGAGGCAGAAAAAGCCAGTTGGCAGACACATGAAGAGACAGTAACAAAACTCAGGTCTGCACAGCAGGGCGTTGAGTCATTGTTGTCCAGGTTGTTGTACAAGCTGTGAGCCAAATTAATTGTGCTAATGTTTTTTTTGTATATAGTTATACTTTTTAGCTGCTAAATTTTTGTATAAAGTTGGTTATATTTTTTGTATCAGTAATAATCTGTTATTGTTATATCTATTGTTCCTGACATATCTCTGAAGCACCAATGCACATGTTTTGTAGATAACAGACTGTCATCACAATCATCACCACACCATCAATCCACATGTTGTGTAGAAAACAGGCTGTCATCACAATCATCACCACACCATCAATCCACATGTTGTGTAGAAAACAGGGTGTCATCAGGATCATCACCACACCATCAATCCACATGTTGTGTAGAAAACAGGCTGTCATCAGGATCATCACCACACCATCAATCCACATGTTGTGTAGAAAACAGGCTGTCATCACAATCATCACCACACCATCAATCCGAGTATTGTGAAAAAAACAGGCTGTCATCGGGATCACCACCACACCATCAATCCACATGTTGTGTAGAAAACAGGCTGTCATCAGGATCACCACCACACCATCAATCCACATGTTGTGAAGAAAACAGGCTGTCATCACAATCACCACCACACCATCAATCCACATGTTGTGAAGAAAACAGGCTGTCATCACAATCACCACCACACCATCAATCCACATGTTGTGTAGAAAACAGGCTGTCATCGGGATCACCACCACACCATCAATCCACATTGTGTAGAAAACAGGCTGTCATCAGGATCACCACCACACCATCAATCCACATGTTGTGTAGAAAACAGGCTGTCATCACAATCATCACCACACCATCAATCCAAGTGTTGTGAAAAAAACAGGCTGTCATCAGGATCACCACCACACCATCAATCCGTTCTGCAGATTGCAAAGACGTCTCCCTGAATTGCACTTCATCCTTCCGAAGGCTTGTTCAACAACCACCCTCCCATGGCTGATCTTGGAGTTCTGCAGCTGGTCTACTTCAGTAAGAGCCCCATTGTCACACTTAGGAGTTATGACAAAAAGGAAGACCTGTCCAAGGTAGGCACTGTCCCCAGCAATCTGTACTCACCCATCTTCTCCTGTCCTGTTGTGAAAAAGTTGGAGGCCCTCAACGTCCTGGCATCATGAACCCTGCCTGGAGGTCCAGCAAAAATGTCAATGAATCACCCTCTCTCGTCTACAATCCCCTGAAGGAGGACGGAGTAGAAGGGCTGTTTGTTCATGTAGTTCTCCTCTTATGGGGCTATGGCTCCCATTTGCACCAATGACATCACTGAGACCACAGAGGCGGTGGAACTCAGAAGATGAAGGTTGGTCCCATTGGCCAGAAGATGAAGGTTGGTCCCATTGGCCAGGAGATGGGACCAGACCAACCTTCATCTTGGTCCCATCAAGACCAAGATGGGACCAACCTTGGTCTTGAAGGTTGGTCCCATTGTGGAGATGAAGGTTGACTCCATTGGCCAGGAGATGAAGGTTGGCCCCACTGGCCAAGAGATGAAGGTTTGTCCCATTGGCCAGGAGATGAAGGTTAGTCCCATTGTGGAGATGAAGGTTGGTCCCATTGTGGAGATAACGGTTGATTCCATTGTGGAGATGAAGGTGGGTCCCATTGTGGAGATGAAGGTTGGTCCCATTGGCCAGGAGATGAAGGTTGGTCCCATTGTGGAGATGAAGGTTGGTCCCATTGGCCAGGAGATGAACGTTGGTCCCATTGGCCAGGAGATGAACGTTGGTCCCATTGGCCAGGAGATGAAGGTTGGTCCCATTGTGGAGATGAAGGTTGGTCCCATTGGCCAGGAGATGAAGGTTGGTCCCATTGTGGAGATGTTGAGCAGTTCTAGGATGATCCTGTGTGCTGATGACTGTGACACATCAAACTTGTCTAACATCTCCCTAAAGCTGTTCTGGTTGGCCATGTACCACAGGAACATCAACACCTTTGTCACAGGGACTGGTGGTGTGCATGACTGTGTTCAGAGAAGAACAGTATGTAACTAAAGAATATCTTGCATTTAAATGTTACTGTTCTATCTACTTTCACTGTGTAATTTCTTCTAATTAACTTGAGCAGCTCTAGTTAGACAAAGTTTGTTCGGGATGAGTGATGTTTTCTTATTAGTTTTGAAATCTTAAGCACATTTATTAAAACGGTCATTATATGTATGCCATTTAGCAGACTAGTATTATAAATTATTAATGAAAATTATGTTTATAATTAACGTTAGCGTTACAATATTCTGAAGAGCACTCACCCGCCCTGGTTACAGGTTAGGCTACCGGTTACGGAAAGGCTGATAAAAAAGGTAAAAACATTTTCTACACAATGAAAAACAATCTTCTTCCATTAGGTTTTTGAGGTGGACTTCATATTTGTTCTGTAGTTGTCTATGGCCCAATCCCAATGTCCCCCCTAAACCCTAAGCCCTGAACCCTCACAGACTTAACTGACATCACCTGGTAAGTGATTGAGTGCAAGAGGCTGCAAGGGCTCTAAATGCTACAAATAATAATGGGATGCACTTTGCGACGTTATCATGTTACCTTGACAACACTGAAACATGTTGAACACAATTGTGGGTATGGGATTTTTTATTTTACGTTTTTTTACTTTCGTCGCAGCCAAGGCACTTAATAGACCGACTCCCTGATTTATATGTCTTGCAGGCTCTTGACCTACAGAGTGGACAAGAGGTAATTGTCAATAATAATCTATATTTGTCAAATCAATGTAATACTTTTGGTAAAAACAGCATCATTAAGCAAAAACTAAAATAAATAGTTGAATAAACTAGGTGTGCAATAATGTGATTGCATTCCTCTGATTTCATGTGTTCTAGGTGCCATCTCAAATCCTTGTTAATGTAGGCCTAGTGTAGACCACCGTTTTTCTTCTTTCTTCTCTTATAAGGCGGGTTTGCCAGGATTTTTCTCTTGCTTCCGGGCATCCCCTGGTAACCCTTGTTTTTCACGCCACAACGCTATGAACTGTGGGCAATTCCCTCAAGCAAAGTCTACAGAAATGCGGACTTACGAAAAGGGTGCATAAAGGACTCAAAATGTCTGCGAAAGAGCCCTCGCGCACTTGACGATTTGACAGTGGGACAGCCCTAAGCCCTCACAGACTTAGCAAGAACGCGCTTCAAAGTCCGTTTGACCCCGCCCACATTTGACCCCGGCCATCATTTTTGTCCATCTGAGGTTTGACAGTCACAAACTGAATACAAACACACACGTTTGTGCATGGCACATGTTGAATACAAACATAGTTAATTATAGATGATAGTAAGAAATATTACATTAAGTTAAGTGATACCTGCCAGAGCGAAGGTTACGCTCTGTGATACCTACCTCTCGAGCGAAGGTTACGCTCTGTGATACCTACCTCTCGAGCGAAGGTTACGCTCTGCTCCACCGCTCCATGTCTTTCCCATCGCTCTGCTCAAATTCACTCACAGGAAAAATAACTGCCACTCCAAATTCGCTCCATTCACTTTGTTTAGTCATAACTCAAACAAAATCTGTCAGTTTTGTGATTATGTATGTCGAGCATTCGTTTTAATATAACCAAGCCATACAGCATTTTAAAAGTCTAGCGTGTTTTTTTAATAACATGAAAGGATGAGGACACAAAGTAATCATTATTTAAAATAGTCTACAGATCTGTCTATCAGTCTTTTAGCCAAAATGTATACACCCAAACAAGTACCACTATATTATTCGTTTATTATTCATTTTATACGACAACAAAATAGTAAAGCATTTCTGAGGCTGGCAAGAATAGATGCTCGGCTGGCAAGATCAGATGCTCAGCATTTTTAAACAACATTTTGCCTATGGAATGTATAAAATAGTACATTTACTTGCTTTGAACTCAGTTAAATTGAAACGAAAAAAGCACGCCGCCAAAAAGGAACAAAAAATATATTCTATCAATGGGCTACATGTCAGGAAATTGCAAATTACATGCTTTCAAATATTAAGCGTTCAGCATATAGGCTACATTGCATATATTGGCTGTAAAAACTCTAACACTGACTTGAAATTAAATAAAAACATTTTGCTAAATGTCTGTCTACAGTAACTTGGAAAACACTTTTAGAAAGACGAGTTTGGCCAGAGTCTGTGGCTTCAAGATGATATTATGGTGCATGATGCGTTTCTTATCATTTCTGTACATTGCTACCCACTTCGTTCCTTTCTGATAGCATGTGCACGTTTTCCATAATGATTCTTTAGTTGCGGTTACATCACCGCGCTCCCTCTCCTGCATGTTCTTGGTTCTCATTTCTGTAAGTAACCTTTATTTTACACCAATGGGTTTTATCAGTTTCTTTATTAAATTATTGAGTAAACTTCATGAAAGCTTAAGCAATGAGGTTTATATTTGTATCTATGTAGGATAGGTTCGATTAAGATTCGCTTTCGTCGACGTTGGTAACTTCGTAAACTTGAAGAAGACGGGAAGGGGTCGGGTTAAATGCGTTTGACTCCGCCCACATTGAGCCCGGCCCAGAACTGCACACTGCAGTCAGGGGCTTCTCGAACGCGCCCCTTTTAGGCGAACGCGCAAAAACTCCAACAGAGTCAACTAACAAACATCGTAATCACCTTCGTAGTACCGTTTAACAGCAATTGACGCAATCGGAGTTGGTCAACCCTGACTTTCCTTGAACCCAAGTCAAATCTGAGTTGGTTGGACTCCCTTTGTAGTACAGCCCTCTGGTGTTCCAGATCTTTATAACAAAATGTATTGTTGATTGCAGAGCCGTTAAATTATAATCTCTCTAGATGGCTCTGGATTGAATTGGCCATGATAATTCTAATATGTTACATGTTTATCTTCTGTTTCATAGCATCTACAGAAGATAAACATGATTGGGTATTGTTTAGATCCAGATGCTTACAAATTTCTAGGTGGGCGAATGAGTAAATTGGTCGGGCCAAGGCCCACCCAGGCCCAATAGTGCAGCCACCAATGTGGGAAAGGCACAGAGACTGTGGATTATTTTCACAAGTAAAACTTTATTCAAGATGTATAAACCTGGAGCAGTTTCAGCAGAGTCAGGTCAAGAGCTCTCCGTTGAAGGTTGAGCTCAGGTCTATATACATTCAGTGCAGCCCACTGCCCCCCCCCCCCATGTATGGTTAGAGGTCTATATACATTCAGTACAGCCCACTGCCCCTCCCCCCCATGTATGGTTAGAGGTCTATATACATTCAGTACAGCCCACTAGGCACATCCTCTACAAGTGAGCAGAAACGAAACATATAATGGCCTTACTAAATTACTGGATTATACTTAGAATAAGCAATATGATTTCATTGTACTGTGGAATAACAAAATTTCTACCACAGATGTCAGTAAACACAGCAGAAAGCTGATCTGCACAGTGCTTTAGGGTGGATGGGGAGACACCATCAGGCCCTGCTGCTTTACAGGAGTTCTGTCTCTTGAATAGTTTGTTAATGTCCCCCTCCAGGACTGAAAGTTCCATTGTAGTGGCAGAGGTGGGGATGATTGGGATGGGTGAATGTGAATGGGCCCCGATGGTGGGGATGATTGGGATGGGTGAATGTGAATGGGCCCCGATGGTGGGGATGATTGGGATGGGTGAATGTGAATGGGCCCCAATGGTGGCGATGATTGGGATTGGTGAATGTGAATGGGCCGAAATGGTGGTGGGTTGGTGTTGATGGCTGGACACACGGAGAAGGTATGTTGTCAGGACGGCCCTTTGTCTTTCAATTCCACAGCAGAACTCATTCAAGTCGTTGGCAAGTTGCAGGTCATTAATGGAGTTGGGGGGGATATAGACTTGTATTTGGTAATCTGTTGGCGGCCTCTCCAAACAGAAGCAGAGTTGTTGGTCAAGAACTGTTGTTTTAGTTTCTCTCCATAAAGGCATTTGGCTTCCTTCACTGCTTTACCAAAGCTGTATTTAGCCTCTCTGTACTTGTCTCTGTCCCCGTTCCTGAACGCCTCCTCCTTTTCCAAACGCAGCTTTCTGAGTTTAGCTAGGAACTAGGGTTTGTCATTGTTGTAACTCACCCTGGTCTGTGTTGGTACGCAGCTGTCCTCACAGAAGCTGATGTATGATGTCACAGCATCAGTGTACTCATCCAGACCATTAGTGGCAGACATAAAAATGTCCCAATCAGTGCATTCCAGACACACACACAGATCCTCTGTTGCTTCACTGCTCCACATCTTTGACCTTCACACAACAGGTTTATAAAGTTTTAGTTTTTTTCTGTATGTGTGTATTAGATGGACCATGATGTGGTCTGAGAGTCCCAGAGCAACACGGGGCACCGCGTTATAGCAAGCAAGCAAGTTTATTTGTATAGCACAATTCATACATCGAAGCAATTCAATGTGCTATACAAAGAGAAAGAAAAAATATAAAAATACAATAATATAAAAACAAATACTCAAATGAAAATACTTTAAAACAACATCATAATATTAAAAAATACAATAAGAAAATATGAAAAGAATAAAACGGGATAAAAAAAATAGGAAGCTATGAGGCTAAACAGTGTGGTTAAGTTTAAATGCTCAGTCATAGGCACGTGAAAAGAAGCGTTTTTAACCTGGATTTTAAAACAATATAGACATGGTATAGATACGGTTATAGACATTGTTGATTGTAGTGTAGACAGTGATCCAAAGTGTTTGTCTCTCTGGTCAGGATTTTAATAAACTGTTTATATTTCAGGAGTTTGTGGCTTAGGTTACCTTTGTTGAAGTCACCAAGAACAATAACTAAGGAGTCTGTGACTTGTTCATGTTGGCTGATGCAGTTGATATGAATGATTCCAGGTCAGGAGAACAGTACTTTAGTATGACTGTCACCTCGTTGATATAAATGATTCCAGGTCAGGAGAACAGTACTGTAGTATGACTGTCACATCGTTGATATAAATGATTCCAGATCAGGAGAACAGTACTGTAGTATGACAGTCACATCATTGCTCCAGCTGTTAATGTATAAACATATTCCTCCTCCCTTCATTTTTCCTGAGAGTTCTGTGTCACGATCCACCCTGAAGATGGAGAAACAAGGCAGTTACAGCACAGAGTCCGGTGTAGATCCATACGGCCACGTTTCCATGAAACACAAGGCGGAAGATAAGAAGAGATCTGTTTTTTCCCAACTGCAAGTGAAGTTCGTCAAGTTTATTGCTAAGTGATCGCATGTTAGCGAGGAATATTCCTGGTAGCGGATCAATTTATAACATTTGTGACATGCGTTTTTCTGGATTTTTTTGTTGTTATTCTGTCTCTCACTGTTATAAACATACCATTAAAATTATAGACTGATCATTTCTTTGTCAGTGGCCAAACATAAAAAATAAGCAGAGGATCAAATAATTTTTTCCCTCATTGTATAACCGTCACCATTATTCATTTTTGCTGCATTGAATTACAGGTCACACTTTGTTAGCTAGCGGTTAGCTGACATTTGCTAGCTAGCTACAGTAACATCAACCAGTGTATGCATCTGTTTGAATTCGGGTCAGTAATAGAAGCTTGCAATGTATGTAGTGTTCCTTAGCTGGCAAGGTGGCAGCTCGTGTCATTGACAATCCAGTCAGTTTGTTTTATGTTGGAAGGGTTCACACACACACACACACACAATTGCTGAATTTGCAGATTAATATTAGCGAGCAACCCGATGGCGCAAACTAAAACAGTATTACAGTACAACTTCTGGAGTCCCCCTCAGGAATTGCTCTTTAGAAAAAAACTCAATGTAATCTTCAAAAATCAATTTTTTCACTGACCGTATTTGTCCATTACTAAATATGCAAAAATTCAAAATTCATAATTTGTCAAACTATTGAGAGCTTCTGAATAATGACGTAAAAATGATTTACACACCACTTATTGCCTGATAGAAAATCATATGTTTTATTGATTCAATGAGTGAATCATGTCAGTTTCTTTTGCGCCGCGATGTTTAGAAAAGGGATAGCATTTTTACAGTTGGTCAATAATTATTCAATATACCTGTTTAACAGTATTACTACCAGTAGTAGTTCACTAATATAATTGAAATAAAAAATCAGATGCATAACTAGTAAGCAGCCTGGTTTTTTTGGGCTGCGGATGAAATGTATTGTGGCATTAAAATCACATTCTGGAATAACGGTTTCCCAATAGTTAACTGCTTCCCAAGTCTGAATTGTGCAGCTCAGCTTCCCGCTACACAAATCCCTTGTTGATGCTACATATCCATTTGAAATTTTTGGGAGCTACATTTTCATTTGAAATTAATGGGAGCTGGGTGGGTGGCCTTTGGTAGGTGTATTATACCCTTAAGTCTCCTCTCCAGTATATATGCGCTGGTGAGCTTTCAGGCTACCTAGTTGAGAGAAACCTTTCCCACAGTCAGAACAGAAATAACGCTTCCCTCTAGTATGTACACGCTGATGAGATTTAAGGTTACATAACAGAGTGAAATCCTTTCCACAGTCAGAACAGAAGTAAAGTTTCTCTCCAGTGTGTTTACTCTGGTGATGTTTAAGGGTTTTGGATTCAGAGAAACTCTCCCCACAGTCAGAACAGAAGTATGGCTTCTCTCCAGTATGTATGCGCTGATGAGCTTTAAGGTTACCTGACAGAGAGAAACTCTTCCCACACTCAGAACAGGAGTAAGGCTTTTTTCCAGTATGTATGCGCTGATGAGCTTTAAGGTGACCTGCCAGAGAGAAACTCTTCCCACACTCAGAACAGGAGTATGCCTTTTCTCCAGTATGTATGCGCTGGTGAACTTTAAGGTTCCATGGATTAGAGAAACACTTCCCACAGTCAGAACAGGAGTAAGGCTTCTCTCCTGTATGTACGAACTGGTGATTTTTTAGGGTTTTTGAGTAAGAGAAACTCTTCTCACAGTCAGAACAGGAGTAAGGCTTCTCTCCAGTATGTATACGCTGATGAACTTTAAGGCTGCCTAACTGAGAGAAACTCTTTCCACATTTAGGACAGGAGTACGGCTTCTCTCCAGTATGTATACGCTGATGAGCTTTAAGGCTGCCTAGCTGAGAGAAACCCTTCCCACAGTCAGAACAGGAGTACAGCTTCTTGCCAGTATGTATGCACTGATGAGATTTAAGGATACCTAACAGAGAGAAATCCTTCCCACACTTAGAACAGGAGTAAGGCTTCTCTCTAGTATGTATGCGCTGATGAGATTTAAGGGAAACTAGAGTTAAGAAAGACTTCTCACAGTAAGAACAGAAGTTAAGTTTCTCTCCAGTGTGTTTACTCTGGTGAAGTATAAGCTTTCTGGATTCAGAGAAACTCTCCCCACAGTCAGAACAGGAGTAAGGCTTCTCTCCAGTATGTATGCGCTCATGAGCTTTAAGGTTACCTGACAGAGAGAAACCCTTCCCACAGTCAGAACAGGAGTAAGGCTTCAGTCCAGTATGTATGCGCTCATGAGCTTTAAGGTTACCTAGCAAAGAGAAACCCTTCCCACAGTCAGAACAGGAGTAAGGCTTCTCTCCAGTATGTATGCGCTGGTGAACTTTAAGGTTCCATAGATTAGAGAAACACTTCCCACAGTTAGAACAGGAGTAAGGCTTCTCTCCTGTATGTACAAGCTGGTGTTTTTTTAGGGTTGTTGAGAAAGAGAAACTCTTCTCACAGTCAGAACAGGAGTAAGGCTTCTCTCCAGTATGTACACGCTGATGAGTTTTAAGGCTGCCTAACTGAGAGAAACTCTTCCCACATTTAGAACAGGAGTACGGCTTCTCTCCAGTATGTATACGCTGATGAATTTTAAGGTGACCTGACTGAGAGAAACCCTTCCCACAGTCAGAACACGAGTAAGGCTTTTCTCCAGTATGTATGTGCTGATGAGATTTAAGGGAAACAAGAGTTGAGAAAGACTTCCCACAGTAAGAACAGGAGTAAGGCTTCTTGTCTTTGTAATCTTCCTTTTGTTTCTCTCCAGACGTAGGCAATGTCTCCACTTCAGCAGCAATCTCATCTGTGTGATTAATATCAGGAAACTTCATTAGAGCAGTGACACTGTATCAATGCAGTCAGAAGATTACATCAAATATCAAAGTAACTATTCCAGGAGTGTTAAGAGTAAAAAACATGCAAACAATTTCTGAAATCATAGTTTATATATTTTCACCAAGCAACAAAATACATTGCCAAAATTTAAATACGTTCTATGTCTTCCAAACATGTTGTCAACCAGGATGATATTATAACACTGTAAAAATGTCATGGTTGTTTTTCATATTGATCATGCAAAAAATAAAAAAATAAAAGATTGTGAACTATAAAAAGAGTAACATGCCTGAAAATACTCATCTGAACTATTATGGTGATAATTAGGAAATGAAAAATAACTGAAGCTCAGATCAACCTGTCTGGAAGATGACAAATATGTATTTTCTCTCAAACACAGTGAGAAGAATCGTTCAAGTAGCAAAAAAACTCCAAGGACCACAGTTGGAGAATTGCAGGTGGTTAAATTTTGGGGTCACAAAATTCTACATAGGAAGGATTGCCAGAAGAAAGCCTCTGCTGTCACCAAATCTCAAACATAAGCACCTTCGTGACACAAATGTGGGCTACAATTTGTTTGTGGAATAGGCCTACCGCCTATGTGTTCCTAATCTATCAGGTGAACTGAAAAACCTAAAATATGAATGGGCATATACTGATGAGCCAAAACATTATGACCACTCACAGGTGAAGAGAACAATGGTGATCATCTCCTAACAAGGGCACATGACAAGGTCTTGTTTCTGTCAAAACAAGGTTGGAGGCGCATGGGAACTTTTGAAATTCGATATTGCCAGGTACTTAAGAAGATACAGCAGTGATTTAGCTATGGCCAGAAGGAGAGAAGAAAATATAATTCACACCATTACCTCACTCACCTCAAGGCCTCCAGTAAGCTTGACATTAACAGAAAAAGACACTTTTTAATTACCAAAGTATATTTGGATCAAATGTATAGAACTAAAGCTGAGGGTGCCTTTATTAGGTCAAGGAGGAATTGGATGGGAGATGGGAAGCAACATTCTGCCTTTTTTTTTAGGTTAGAGGTCACATGCCAAATCTAATACTATACAGCAACTAAAGATTGATAACATTGTGACGGATGATCACAGGTCACAGCCGAATTGCCTCTTTCTGTGCTAACTTTTATAAAACTCTCTATAGCTCTAAGTATTGTGATAATAGTGTCAGCTCTATTTTATACACTGTTAAGTCTCTTAATTTGATTGGAGCAGTGGATAGTTCTGTGATGACCCCATAAACATTCAAGACATTTTAGACTCGATCAAAGTCCTTAAAGATAACAAATCCCCTGGGGTTGATGGACTCAGAACTTTATAAATTGTTTGCCAAGCACATAGCCCCTTTTCTATTAAAGGTTTTTTTCAGAGAGTATTGCTAATGAGTGTCTCACACCTACTTTAACAGGAAGCTTAATCACTCTCATCCCTAAACCGAAAATAAACTTGCTGCTTATCGATGACTGGCGTCAAATCTCACTATGAAATACTGACTCTAAGATTTTCGCAACTGTTTTTTCTACACATTTAAAGAATATTTTGGAGACAATTATAGATGAATCACTATATGGCTTTATGAAGAACAGGCATATCGAACAATGTAAGCTTGCTGTACGCAACACATACGCATGCTACAGTTGACAAATCAGACCCATACTATACTTCTGCGCATGTTAACGAGCTTACGGTTTCCGCCCAAAGAACGCCTACAATTACCCATATAAAGTACCCAAATCAGCCCTATTGACTATGTAATTTCAGTAGATACACGAAGCAAGGTGGAAACCGGTCAGAAACAACTAACATTTCCCATAATGTGAACTTCAAATAATATCTGATATAGGATCTAAACACGTGTAATTTTTCTAAACGTATCAAGTAGCCGGACAAAAAGTCATAAATATTCCGCATTGCAAGACATGGCTGTTGTTAATAAATAAAGTGGTCAGAGATCAGTCAAGGTGGACACGAGGAAGAGATTTGCTGCTCTCCAAACCAGTGTCCAAACTACAGGAGGTGGGCAAAGTGTGACAGATATTTTTCCCATTGTCTAGCAAAGCGCTGGCATTATTGGGGAGATCTGAGTGGAAAAGTACGAGATGGGGACACCGACATGTCGCTGTGGGAGTGTTGCAGTAAATGATCATTTACCACTTGGCTAATCACAACATTTCAACTTCACATTCAAGAAACATCAATACAGACATGAAATCAAAGGGAATTGGTCAAGCCCAGTTCAAGTTCAAGTGGGCCTAGGACTTAGATGTTATTTTCGCTACAGAACAACTATCTGCAGTGGCATGCCAGAGCGGGGTTGCGGGGCTCTGCAGTGTTCCGTATGGTTTCCAGTGGGGACTGAACGGGTCGTGGCGGTACAGTCGAGGCTGTCTTGCAAACGCAAGAACTGTTAAAAGAAATGGCAGCCTAGAGAATGTGGCCAAGAAAGTATATAATATTTCAGAAGTTTTATAGAAGATCAATCACTCTTGGAAAGACCTTGTGTTAAAATGATTGTTCCATTTTAGAGGAATGCATTTCTCGTTTAGTGCAGCATAGCAATAGCCTATAACCTTTATTTTGAGTAGGCCTATTGCTGTTTTATTCGATTTGTGGTGAATTAGCGTACCTATTTTGTTATATTCATTTTATTTCAGGGAGAATGTTAAATAAAAGTACTTTGTGAATGTATCGTCAATTTTGTCAAATTACAAATTGTAAGCCAACGTGTGATGACGCTGTAGCTCATTCAAACACACAGAACCTCTAGGTCGTGAAAGTGAGCATCTTTAAATAAATTGGCATATTGTAGTGTATGGTAAAATATGCAATGTTGAATGTGTTGCTTTACGCACATCCACATTGGGGCTAATGTTTGTCTTGTTTTCAAATTGTATGGCTATGCCCACTGAAAGGGCTACGTTTTACAACCTATTAGTTCTGATAGTTTTTGGATCAGCTACAGGCCGTAGGGTTTCGACGCTTGCTACATCCGCAGCCTATAAGCCTACGATGTTGCAGGAAACAGTTTGCGCATTCCTGTAGACTATTCATGTTTCTATTGATATTTGGATAAATATGTGGATTATGACATTGTTTTACTACAATTTGATGAACTCCCGCAACAGACGAAATTCAAGATTTTTTTTCGACATCCGAATGAAAATGATTGAACTCCGAGTCACATGCATACATAGCCACAGGTGAGTTCTGTTCTGCGTTATAAACAATTAATTAACGTGAAGTGTTGTTAGGCTACTGTGTAAGAACGTCACGACTGTTTTGTATTAAACAATGACCGTGTTAGCAATATCCTATTAACATTCAAATTCTTTAGTCAAAGTCACTGGTAGCTGACCGCAAGTTCTAAACCATTAGTGGGAAACCAAGCTATAGAAACTGAGCTTGAAAAAACAGCGTTGGCCTGAGATTAATTACCTACAGTTACCCTTGTTTCTTCGTGTGTCCACAAGTTTGGTTGCTTACTATTTTTTGTTTCTTCGTTTATCCTCAAGTTCGGATGTTTTTATGCTTCTTCGCATATCAACAGTTGTACAGGTATGGTAACATCGTTAGCTAACTTGGCTAAATCGTTTTTCTTAGTGTATCAAGACGTTAGAATGTTTTGTATCAATATTATATCAACTGGTACGTGACGTTAGCCAAATCGTGTTTCTTTGTATAACGTTATCCACATCCTGTGCGATAGCTAACTCTTGGCAGTAACATTGTTGATAGCTAGACTAGCTCAACCTGCATTTGTTTCAATTCCGTTACTGGGGTGTCTGTGTATCCAGTGTTCTTCGCTAGCCTGTGTGTGTGTGTGTGTGTGTGTGTGTGTGTGTGTGTGTGTGTGTGTGTGTGTGTGT